>VDFB02111931.1:234403-288823 GCA_007258455.2 Sequoia sempervirens | reverse complement strand
TGTAGCCCACAAATATTCCCTTCTTGCCAGAAGGCTCCAACTTAGTTCTCTTTTCCTTTGGAACATGAACATAGAAAGGACATCCAAAGATCCTCAAATGACTGACTTCAGGCTTCTTTCCTGTAAAGGCTTCCTCCGAAGTCATATTCTCCAAGATCTTATGAGGACTTCTGTTCTGAACATATACAGCCGTCCTGGAAGCTTCTGCCCATAAGAAGGTTTGCAAATCTTGATCATGGATCATGGCCTTCGCTGCTTCCACGATTGTCCTGTTCTTTCTTTCCGCAACACCATTCTGTTGAGGATTATAGGGGACACAGAACTCCCTCTTAATCCCTACATCAATACAAAAATTCTGAAAACTGCCAGAGGTGTATTCTCCACCATTATCAGATCTGAGGACCTTAATTCTTTTACTAGAAAGATTTTCTACCAAGGCTTTAAATTCCTTAAACCTATCTAACACTTCCTCAGACTCTTTAGTTTTCCAAAATAAATCCAAGTCTTCCTAGAGTGGTCACCAATAAACAAAACATAATACAAGAATCCACTCGAAGATGGAACAGACATAGGACCACATCAAACAGAATGAACAAGGTCTAAAATACACTTGGATCTATTTTCTCTACTATGAAAAGGGGCTTTTATATTCTTACCCAATGCGCAGCCCTTGCAAGTACCTTCATGCTCCTGATTGAATTTAGGAAGACCCGACACCATCTTCTCCATGATAGGTAACGCTCGGAAATGTAGGTGAGCCAATCTAATATGCCAAAGATCGCAAAGACTTGAAGAGTCGTGAAGCAAAGCTTGTAAAGAACGTGTGCAGACCTTGTAAAGGTTTTCATGTCTAACTCCAATTACTTGAGCATCCTTGAAGCTAGAGTCCTCCATCCATACTAGAACTTTGCCTTTGGAGAAAGCAACTTGATATCCTTTATCTTCCAAAGCTGAAATAGAAATAAGATTGCGCTTGATTCCAGGAACATAAAGAACATTACCCAACTAAAGTGAGATGTCGGAATCCAAATGAAGTGTAGAGGTCCCAATTCCTTTCACGGAGTAGCTAGCATCATCTCCAATGATGACTTGTTCAGAAGACTCCTTTTCCACCAAACTTGATAAATGCTCCTTAAAGCCGGTGATGTGTCGTGAAGCACCACTGTCGATTATCCAAGTGTTGGTGTTAGAAAGTACACTGCTTGATAATGCCGAATAGAACAAATATTCACTTGAATCCTTTTGTGGAGAAGCATCATCAACATCCGCAACGGTAACTTGTTGCTTAGGTCTAGTTGGACAATACTTGGCGAAGTGCGCAAACTTATCACACCTAAAACATTGAATCTTGGACATATCCCTCTTCTTCTTGAATGGAGGTGCATCATCATTTCCCTTGTCCCAATTCCTCTTGAAGAATCCTTTTCTTCCATCTTTTCCTTTCTTCTTTGAAGTATGGGAAGCGAGAACATGAATATCTTCATTCTTTGAACTTTGACCAACGCCTCTTGCCACCAACCTTGATTCCTCTTGAATGCAATTAGATCTTAGGTGATCAAACTTAGGCAATTTCGATCTTGCACTAATTCCCTGAATGTAAGATTCCCAAGACAAAGGTAGCCCATTGAGAGCAAGCATGGTTAAGTCCTTGTCATCAACCATATGTCCTATTGTTGAGAGTTGATCTCTCAAATCTGAAATCCTCATGAAGTATGCAATAACAGATTCTCCCTTTGCCATCTTCACATAATGCAATTGATGCTTTAGTGCAAGTGCTCGGCTGCTATTGTTGATTTCGTACATCTCTTCCAAGGTTTTGAGCATATCTCTCGCTATCTTCAACTTAGAAACGATAGGCACAATATGATCCTTGACGGAATCAACCAATATCTTCATTGCTTTAATGTCTTTCTTCACCCACTGCAGCTTTTCTTCTTCCTCCTCAGGTTCAGGAACGCTAGACTCCACGAACTCACCCAAGTCATTTTCATGGTAAGCATGATCCTAAATCTCCATGAAGTGAAGTTAGATGCACCCTCGAGTCTATCCTCAACCTTCAAACCATTCACCATCTTGACTGATGTGGATAAGTGAACAAATAGGGTATGCTGATTAGCAATAATCTGATCACAATCCTCTCAAACCCGCCCTGATACCATGTAAATTTTCATGAACAGATTAATGCACAGAAAATTTAATTCAAAATCAGACACAGCAACACAGCAGATACCCTGGGAAAACCCTCCTCTTGAGGGAGAAAAACCCAGCAACAAAGATCTCTCTTATATATATATAAATAGTGGCAACAATTCACTTTACAATGAGGCCAATTACAAGGCCAATCTTCAGCACCTAACACAAGATGCAATGGCTAATAATAATCTGCACTTCTTTGATAACTAATTCTGCTCTTGAATAAATTTGCAACCTGCTCTTAAGGAAATTCGCACTTGAATGGAAATGAATCGAACTTGATGATAACAAATGATAAAGTGAACTCCTATATATACAAATTGAAGAGACGCCTCCTTCTATAAAGCAAGTCGGCCAAACAATGAATATATATCTCTTACAAAGTAGATGTGACCAATCAATGGTAAGTCGTCCTCATATAAAGTTGCGCCAATGATGAAAGGAGGTCGGCCTTGGATGAAGACGTGTCTCTTTATTTCTTTAATAAATTTGAGCCATATATATAAATTAAATAGCCTCATGGCTATCATTTAATTTATCAAGCTGGAATATTAAATCGATGCTGTATGTTATCATTAATAGAAAGTGAAACATAAATTTTTGTTTTTATTTAAGAATTATTTTATTTCATCTACATCGTTTGCTTTATTTTTATTTAAAGAGTTATTTTTTGGTAACATGCTTTGTTTTACTTTTATAAGTAACTTTTAATTTTACTTTTGAAAAATCCACCATTCATTAGTTCAGTAATTCTTTTGTTTTCTTTTTACTTTGGAAAGTGTAGTAAAAATTAGTACTTATATGTTACTTTTTAATGGTTACATTTGTAGGCATTAATATATATATTTTAAAATTTTGATATCTTAAAAAATAAATGTTGGCTCTAAATAGTCTTTCTTTCATTGTCCCAACATCAGACGCTTCTCCACCCTGCTGCCACTATAGGTTACACCTCTCAACATCAAGATAAACTAAAAAATGTAATGCAAAGACTGAATCTATTAAATCATGCATACTAGTTATCAAAACACTTGAGCCTTTGCTGCGAATAGAAAAATACTTAGAGTAGTGTAATGTCCCTTATTTGGGATATTCCTAGATTTTTCCCTAAAAGCACAATTTGAATCCAAAATAAGAAATGTAATACATTTAAGATTGTAAATTTACCAATTGAAATGCCCTTTATAAGATATAAATCCTAGTTTAGGTCTTGCACACAATACTAGTCACTAGAAATTGATATTAGATCATAAGCCATGATAACATATATTTATCACTAGTCATCAATAAACCTCATGATATCCATGTACATTATTCGCATCAAAGCAAATTTAGGCAATAGCCATTCCAATGTGAATTCCCATAATAATCTTATTAGGAATTCATTGAAATGCTTGCAAACCGCAGTCTCAAGGTTGGCCGCCCTTGTACTACAAGAGCATGGAAGGTGGGGCACCCTTCCATCCCTCAGTCCACCTTGGAGGCACTCCATCCTCCTTAATCAAGTCCAGGAGCACTCAATTTGCCTCCTAGCCCACAAGCACTGCATCTCGAGGTGTCGTGCTTGATAAGAGCATGAAGACTACCTCCCTTCCACCAAGCTCGAGAGCAGACATTTGCCTCGCAACCCACAAGGCTTAACCCCCTATGGGTGGTGTACTTGATGACAGGTTTGTTGGGCCTTTACCTCTCGTGAACTGGAAAGGTCGATCGGCCTTCCTGTTTTGCAACAACTTCTCTAAATTCAAAATAGCTTAGTATAAGAATCTATTATCCATATTTGTAATAAAGGAAGAATCATAATTACTTAGAAGGATCAAAAATTGTTGCAAGCATCATTATTGCATAATTGTATAACGATGCTTGCAGCAATTTTTTATCCTTATACCTAATTATGATTCTTCCTTTTATTATAAATATGGATAATAGATTCTTATACTAATCTATTTTGAATTTAGAGAATATATATATATATATATATAATTCAAATAAATTAAGGACTCGCAATAATCCTCTTGCTAGTAAATAATATTTGCTCCAATAAGTTTCCAATTCTTATTCCTCTTTTCCAATCTGTTGCTTGATTGATCTCCAATTGATGCCTTCCTCAATTACTTCGGTCTCCTTTTATATCCTTCTTTGGGGGTCGGGGTAGGGTGAATAGTCACAACCCTTACAAACTTCACACCCTCCTACAAGGGACGCATCCCTCCTTAACCCAAGCATTGTTTGCAAATCACATCCCTCATTAATTATCCTTGTTTAGGAAGCGTTGCTAAGTATTTGTAAATTTAGGAATCGCGGATTCTATATAATCTTGAGGCGGCCCCTTCATTTAATTGCAGGTAATTAATTTCTATTTTTTTGAATCGGCCTTTTTCTTCAATATTGGTCGTTGAACCTTTTACTCTAGGTTGGCCCCTTGCAAATGCTATTATTATAATTTATTTTGTTTATTTATTTGCCTAGGTTTTCTCCCATTATTTACTGTTGCAATCTAAACATGACGGAGGCATGACATTCCGCCTTCCTAAGATTGCTTGTCCTCAAGCAATTTCAACTCTAGGGTGCTCCTAAAGTTACCAAGATCTAATCAACCTTGTAGATTTGTATTTCTTGGACATTGCTCCTTTTAGAGATGTAATTAGCTTCTATGGCGATACTTCAATATAATTAGGAATTGAAAACTCTACAACTAGCGACAATTGTCTTGGTTATATTTGACTTGATAGTATAATGATGCCCCTAGAGAGTATTTGTTAGTATACTTGACTAGCAATAAGGTTAATACCATCCTCTAAGTAGGAGAACAATCGTCCAAAAAATTTCTTGCTCATATACTACTATTTCCCAATAACTCTCAACAACAAGACATGTTGTTTAAGACAAGTTTTCTCTCATTTCATTACCACAAGGATTCGGAGCAATGAATACAAACGCTTGATTACCCTTGTTGCATTTTGTGTAAACATTCGACAAAGTTTTGAGGCAAGTTCATTTCTAATGAGGATGTAAAATAGCTTATAGGGTTCTAGTAATATATAACCTAGTCGAACATCACCTTTTCTTAGTCTCAAAGGTAATTCATTGCATGTTATAGCCTTCTAAGTATATATATTTCCTAGATAATACTCAAGTACAAAATTATTGGATTGATCAAGTCCAATAAAATGAAGGATATACAAAGTTTTAGCATTCATAGCAAACTATAGGACTTAAATTTATAGGTTTACACTAATATCCAATTCTTGTCCAACTTCCAATTCAATTGGAGGTTGTTACTCTTGTAAAATTTGATATACCCCTGTGTTTGACACTAAGATTATTTTCATATCTTGGGAAAGTATTATTTTATTTCTCCTAATTCATTTAAACAATATCAATTTTTTTTTTTTTTCAAAGTTTGAGAGGTGAGAATGATCCTAGGAATTGTGGGTTATGAGCCCAACATAGGCTTATGTGACAAATTTGGGTGTAACTTGATTTGTATCAAATTTATCTAAGGTACCTGTATGCCTAATACTGATGTCCTTGATCATGAATGTAGAGCTACTTTGATCAAGAAAAAGGACTTAGGAGAAGAAGACTCCTAGGTGAAAATGATCTACTCTTGATATTAAATATAGAAGTGAATTTGGTCCACAAGATAGAGTTCACTAGGATCCATACATCGCCCTTGTTTCAATGAATGTGGGATAGATCATATGTAGTATGGTCTTGAGTGCACATTGTGACCTTGTTCAAAATGAACAAATTACTCTTCATTGGAACAAGTGTGTTCCCCTCAATGAAGCTCGATGAATATATCCTACGATAAATTTCAAAACAAAAACCTCAAATTATTAAAATTTCTCTTAAGATCTCTCTAAGAGTCAAAATCTATTATTTGATTTACAACAAAATGTGTATGTTCCTAAAGATTTGAGTTGTCCATTACATTCTCAAAAATATTGTTTTGGCATATCAAAAT
The DNA here is from genome assembly GCA_007258455.2 of Sequoia sempervirens. Taxonomy (NCBI): domain Eukaryota; kingdom Viridiplantae; phylum Streptophyta; class Pinopsida; order Cupressales; family Cupressaceae; genus Sequoia; species Sequoia sempervirens. The sequence continues at coordinate 282,660 of VDFB02111931.1, read as the reverse complement.
CTGGTTGAATTTAGACTTGGATTTCTATTATTAATTTTGATTCCAACTTGACATGTTGATAATGATTCACTCTATGATGTTTCAAATGAGGTGTTATGGATAAGACCAACATTCTAGATAAATCATTTTGGAATATTCTTGTATACTTTAATTTATTAGTTGTCTTTTAGGAGACTAGCCATCCTAGGTCAAGATGATATCTATGTGTGCTTACATCTTGAAATTTGAAAGTAAGATAATCTTAATCCATCTTTGTATCTTTAGTTATGCCTAAGCTTTTGTGACAACTAGTGATGGCAATATGTGGATTCCGTTTGAGAATTGAAAGTCAAGTTATATTGTTAGATCTTATCATTAACTATGTTAAGCTGTTATGATCGACTATTCCTTCATTGGGAATCTTATGAGATAAACATTGTAAGATCACCTCTTGGCCGTTGCGTTGAAAAAAAGCTCCATCTTTTGGAAGTCTTGGTAGTATCTTCCTAAGGAGTGCAACCATTGAATGCCTAAGACTACATTTGTGTCTCCTATATTTACAATGTATAAGTCTTCTTTAATTGGATGCCTTCCCAAGGAGATGCTTAGTTTTGGCACCCTTCTTGTGCATGAGGTAGTAAACCCATCAGCCATGGCTACCTTAAAGCCCTTGAAATTTTCAGCTTCCAAATTCATTCTTGTAACTAATCCGTCGTCAATAAAGTTGTGTGTGGCACCACTATCCACTAGTACGGTCACCTTTTGTCCCTTAAGAACACTACGAATTCGAAAGGGGTGGTACCTAGATGTTTTGAGATTGCAACTAGGGTTCCATAGTCTTCTTCCTCAAACTTCCTTTCTTGCTTGGAGTTTCACTTTCTTCTTCCCATAGTTCTTTATCAGATGATGCCTCTAGATTATGTGCTTGTCCTAGGCACTTATGTTCTATCTCCCATTTTCCCTTGCATTTAAAATACAATCCTTGCCTTTAGAGCTTTATCATGTCTTCCCAAGTTGGTTGTGTTTGAGAAGGTAATGTCTTGGGTTGCCAACTTCTTTTATAGAGAGTTTGGTTATGTGATTTGGATGGCATATTCTTGGGTTAGCTCTTCTCCTTTGTTGATGTGGTTTCCAATCGTAGGGCCTTTCGAATAGCATCTTGGAGGGTTGTGGGGTCAAAAGCACTCACCAAACCTCAAATTGTCTCTGATAGCCCTTCAATAAATAGGTACGTTAGTCTTTTCTCCGTAATGCTTGGTACCATGACAAAGATCCTTTGGAATTTGGTAACATAGTCCTCCATAGACCCTTGTTGTAATTGGGTCAATTCCTTGAAGTGCCTCTCAGGGTCTTTTTGGTCAAATCAGTCCATGAGCTTTTGTGTGAACTCAGCATATGTTGTTATACTTTGGCGTCCTTGTGTAATAATGCCATGGTGCCACCAATCATGAGCAACCCCTTCTAAATGTAAAATGGCAAACTTGATAGCATCTTCTTTTGTCATGGGACTAAGGGAAAAGCAAGTATCCAATTTTTGAACCCATTAATGTGTTGTGACCTTTCCTGACCCATCAAAGTTGGCGAGAGTCATTTTACTCACCCTTTGACATAAGTCTTTATTTGTTTTTTTGTTTCTCTTTCTGCATGTAGTTCATGATCTTGTATCAAAATATGCCTTAAATGGATATCTCTCTTAATTTCAAGGTCTAACCTCGAGTAAGCTACCGCAATTTCATCAAAGTCATTGATTTGTGGATTAGTTTCTTCTTCTTCTCTAGTTGGCCCTTCTCTAGGTATGAAAGAGGGTCTTGTTGCCCTAGGTGTTAACCTTAATGGTGATATGTTGTTATTTTCCGAGTGGTTCGATTTTACATCTCTCCCATTTGTTTGGTTGGGCTTAAGGGCATTGATGGTAATATTCAAGTTTTGTAAGGTTTGGAGGAGCACTTGAGCTGTCCTTTCATTTTGCTCCATGAAGGTTGGGGTTGTTCTTCCATTCTGTTCCATGAAGACCCTCAATTCGTTTCCTACTTGTTCACTCATTTTGTTGCTTTGGTTAGGGTTGCCTTTTTCTACAAGTTTTCTTCTTTCTCTTTCTAAAGCCCTTTGAGTCCTTTGGCTTAAAGGCATAAACTATCCTTCTTGGCCCTCAGGATGGCATGATCAAGGATTTGATACCACTGTAATGTCCCCTATTTGGGATATTCCAAGATTTTGCCCTAAAAGCACAATTTGAATCCAAAATGAGAAAATTAATACATTTAAGATTGTAAATTTACCAATTGAAATGGCCTTTATAAGATATAAATCCTGGTTTAGGTCCTCTACACAATACTAGTCACTAGAAATTGATATTAGATCATAGGACATGATAACATATATTTATCACTAATCATTAGTAAACCTCATGATATCCATGTACATTATTCACATCAAAGAAAATTAAGTCAATAGCCATTCCAATGTGGATTCCCATAATAATCTTATTAGGAATTCGTTGAAATGCTTGCAAACCACATTCTCAAGGTTGGCCGCCTTGTACTATGAGAGCATGGAAGGTGGGCTGCCCTTCCATCCCTCAGTCCACCTTGGAGGCGCTCCATCCTCCTTGATCAAGCCTAGGAGCACTCATTCGCCTCCCAGCCCACGAGTGTTGCATCTCAGGGTAGCATGTTTCATAAGAGCATGAAGACTACCTCCCTTCCACCAAGCCCAGGAGCACACATTTGCCTCCCAGCCCACAAGGCTTAACCCCCTATGGGTGGTGTACTTGATGATGGGTTTGTCGGGCCTTCACCTCTCATGAACTCGAAAGGTTGATCAGCCTTCCTGTTTTGCAATCACTTTCTCTAAATTCAAAATAGATTAGTATAAGAATCTATTATCCATATTTATAATAAAGGAAGAATCATAATTACTTATAAGGATCAATAATTGTTGCAAACATCATTATTGCATAATTGTATATAAACATATATATATTAAGGACTCACAATAATCCTCTTGCTAGTAAATAATATTTACTCCAATGAGTTTCCAATTCCTATTCCTCTTTTCCAATCTGCTGCTTGGTTGATCTCCAATTGATGCCTTCCTTAATGAATTTGATCTCCTTTTATATCCTTCTTGGAGGGGGGGTGAGATGAATAGTCACAACCCTTACAAACTTCACACCCTCCTACAAGGGACGCATCTCTCCTTAACCCAAGCATTATTTGCAAATCACATCCCTCATTAATTATCCTTGTTTGGGGAGGGTTGCTAAGTATTTGTAAATTTAGGAATCGTTGCTTTTCTATAATCTTGAGTCGGCCCCTTCATTTAATCGCAAGTAATTAATTCTATTTTTCTGAGTCGGCCTTTTTCTTCATTCCTGGTCGTTGAACCTTTTACTCTAGGTCGGCCCCTTTCAAATGCTATTATCATTATTTATTTTGTTTATTTATGTAATGTCCCCTAATTGGGGTATGCCTAGTTTTTGCCCAAAAGTAACAATTCCAACAATATAATTTGATTTAAAAATAGTATTCTAAAATTAAATCATATAAATGTTATTGAACTTAAGAATAAATGAACAGTTAAGATAAATAACATCACCTAATTGGATCTAATCTATAGTTTCATTTACAACAACCAACCATAGTAGGGATTGGAGAGGAAAGCATGATAGGTCGCCCAGAGACTGTTCATCACAATTAAGCCCAAGAGCATGGTATAACACCCCTTGGCCCACAAGTGGTAGGAACTCCCGTCCATTCAACATGGGGTGGCCTACTTATATTGTGGGAACCGATCTGTTGCCTCTCTCAATCATGTATCCTTGCTAATCCATGCATGATTGCTTGTAGGGAAACAAATGGATTAAATCAATAATTGTAAGAGTTTAAATAGATTAGCAATTCCCATTAGTAACTAGATTAAGGATACTATTGTGACCTTTTCACACATCGCCCCATTGCAAATGGGGACCCTTTGTTTTTGCTTTTTGAGTTTTTCGCCTTGGTGTTGCAATTGCTAATCACCATGTTTCTTTTACGATGAGGAGTTAAAGTTTTAAAGAGTCATCTGAGCCAAGTTGAGAATTCAAGCCCGATACAGTGCCTAAACATCATGGAAGTGCTCAAAAGGTCCGGAAGACAAGGATCGCCTATACTTTGAGTCAATTCTGACACTTAATATTTTTTAGGGATTTTTGCTTTTTTGCTTTTTTGCTTTTTTCATTTTTGGCACTTTTGGACCAATCCGGGACCCCTATTTTTTAGGGATTTTGTTTTTTCTATTTTTGGAAAGTCAAACCAAGTCATGGAGTCAACCTTTCCATTTTTAGAATCAAAAATTCAAGCCACCAGAAGTAAAATAATGAAAAATCAAGCAAAAATTAAGAAAAGCATGCAAAAATCAATGAAAAATCTGAAAAATCAAATAAAAAGCATGAAAAAAATCAAGAAAAGCAATCAAAAAGCATGCAAAAATCAAATGAAAGGCAAGTAAAAAGCATGAAAAGCCATTGAAAACTCTAAAAAAATCAAGAGATTCATGGCGACCAGCATGAAATTCAAGATGAAAAATGGAGAAAGGCAAGAACTTTTCCAAGTCCGCCCAGCAATGGAAAGACTAGAGGAAAGTCCACCAAGCACTCGAAGATGAGAGTGGAAGAAAATTCAGGAAATCTGCCTAGCAATGGAGAGAATTTCTTGAAGTCTGCCCTCCCTTGAAAGGAGAAATGGAAAGAAACTTTGGAAGTCCGCCTTGCCCAAGGAAGTGGAAAGAAACCTTGAAAGTCCGCCAACACTTGAATGGATGAATGGAAAGACTAGAAGGAAATCCGCCATCTCTTGGAAAGGAAGTTAGAAAGTCCGCCATAGGATGATAGGCATAGTGGAAAGTAAAGATAGAAGTCCGCTATGAAGAGGAAAGAAATTCATAAAGTCCGCCTAGAGTATGGAAAGCTCACTTGAAAGTCCACCATGAGGAATTAGGGAAATGTCTTCAACATCAAGAAGTCCGCCCTTGCCATGGAGAGTAAAGTGTCAAAGTACAAAGGAAGTCCGCCCCACTTGAGGATGAAGTGTCTTAGCCTTCACAAAGTCCGCCCCACTTGAAGATGGAATGGCACAAGCTAGATAAAGTCCGACTTCCTCCAAGAAATGATTGTCCAAAGATAAGAAAAGTCTGATTTTGGCATGGGAGATATGTCCAAGCATAAGTAAAGTCCTCCAAGACTTGGCAAGCCACAAGCAAAGTCCGCTTGGAGAGAAATGAGGGACGTTCAAGCTCATATGAAGTCTGCCAAAGAAAGGGCAAAGCATATGCAAAGCCCGACTCACCTCAAGCAAGGAATGTCCAAAGCATCATTAAGTTCCACTTGGCACAAGAAGAGTAAAGTCCGACTTGGCAAAAGAAGAATGTCTCAAGCCTCACAAAGTCCGACTTTGCTAAAATATGGAATGTCCAAAGCATAACAAAGTCCGACTTTGCCCAAAGTAAGACATGTCCAAACATTGATGAAGTCCGACATGGCCTAAGAAGGAAAAATGTCTAAGTATTGATAAAGTTCGCCCAAGGAGAGGATAAGAAAATCGGCTAAGTGTTGATACCTTGGGGAGGGAAATTTAGAAAATTGGCTAAGGGTTGGAAAGAAAACAAGAAGAGTGAAGAAGGATAAAGACAAAAAAAATAAAGAGGAAGTGAATAAAATCCTTGTTCAAGGATGGAATTTGTCCTACATAGCACAAGCCAAATACAGAATTCATTCGAGCATAGAGATGGCCAAAATCTTGGCTAAATGTTGAATGGTCCACATGAAGGTATTACAAAATGAAATTGAATAGCCAAAATTTGGCTAAGTATGGGAAATTCTTCACAGAGAAAGTTCCAATTTCCTCCATTGTGGCAAAAGCATAGGGGAGTCCCTCTCCAAATTCAAGGCGCTTGTAGGAATTTCAAAGCAATCAGGAAAGAAAACCTTAATGACTTCAAGTCTAAACATGTGCTCCAAGGCGAGACTCCCAGACCTCAAGTGCAAGTGAGAAGAAGAAATCAAAAGGAATCCAAGATCAAATCTAGGAAGGAACAAGCACAAAGGACAGAGTCGTCAGCAAGGAAAGATATTCTAGGCAAGAACATGGAAAAGGAACAAAGTGACCAAGGAGGACATCCAACATGCTGAAGTGGCATCTCGACCAATCAAATTGTTCCAAGTCAGCACATCCAGATCCAATGAACCTGACAATCAACATGCAACAACTTTCTATTTTTATTGTTGGTTCATATTTAGCAAAAAGGACAAGTGTCCTCGAATGTAATTTTCTCATTGGTCGAGAAGGAGTTAGTTAGGACAAGCCCTAATTAGGGTTTTATTTTAATCTCAGCCATTGATCCTAAATCAATCTTGGCCATTGAATTGTAATTGGGGAGCCTATAAATTAAGCTCATCCCTCATTTGTAAGGCATGGGAGCATCTTGCAAAACATGTTGAGATAAGTAATTGTTGTGTACGACTACCAAAGTAATAAGTAATGCATGCATTGTTTTGATGGTGATTGCTTCTCTTATTTTGGAGTTGGCATGGTTCTTATCCCTCACCATAGTTTAGATTTCATTTCATGTATGTTAGATGAATGCAAGATCTAATAAGTATTGATTTATGGTGAAACTTTTGCTCATACTTTCTTTGAATGGATGATTTTCGTTCAATGCGTAAAGTTAGCCTGAGCTTACTTTGTGGATGCTTAACTTATGTCTAGATAAATATTGTTCAATTTGATGGTAATTATTCATGACGTGAAAATCATAAGCACACTCCCTTAAAGATTGCACCCACTTTGTGTAGTTGTCCAAAGCGTGGCGAAGCAAAGCATGGTTATTGGTTTCACAAAGTCAATACCGTCTCTTGAATTCTTAGGAAGTAGATTAGAACTTCTCAACCCTTATCTCCTTTTTCAGTTTGTTTGATCCAAGACCCAAACAATAGAGCTTCATTGCCTAAACCTTCATTGTGAATTGAACAAAGCCTAGCGTAAGTCCCTTTGTGTATTACCAACATATCACAACGACCATTGAGCTTATCCACACGTCAAGACCTGACATAAGGAACCTTGGAATTGCCATATGATCTTCTCACAATCTTAGCATACGCGGTGGTTTTTCAAGAGAGGATAGGGTGTCTTTGGGCATTTTATTCTGATGTTTGGTGCGTCACAAAACACGCATCAACAAATACAAAAGAGATTATATATTAAACAATATACTCAATCATGTTGCATACCAATCCCTTATTAAATCAAATGGCTGCTGTTTTTCTAAATGCAGATTATTCATATAATATCCAATCTCCTTCGATTTCCATTGATCCCCATTGATGCTCTCACAAATGAATTGTTCTCTCTTTAACACCTTCAATGGTGGGGAAAAGCCACCTCTTTTCATTACATCATTAGCTTGGTAAGGGACACATCCCTTCAGAATCCAAGCGCTCCCCCCCTTAAAACCCCTTATAATTATTAATTGCATGCTTTTATTTATTTATTTATTTATTTTTGGAATCACTGCCCTTAGTTTTCTTTGTGTATTACGGAATTACTAATTAGTAATGATCGCTGCCTTTAGTTTAACATTACTAGGGAATAATTGCATTTAACTTCCCTTAGTTACTTTGGTCAGCGATTGCCATATGTTCTTGTGCAGGCTGCGATCAGGGGGCATGACAATTTATTTGCCTAGGTTTTTCTCCCATAATTTACTGCTGCAATCTGAACATGGCGGGGACATGACAAGGAGAAACAATATGACATAAATTTTGAAGCGTTGTTGTTCCTTTGCATAAACCTCTAGGGATTATGGACCTGAGTCATTACCTTATTGAATTTGAGGCCATTTTATCCAGCTAGTTTACTTTATCAATAAAAATTCTGATCCAAACAAACTTCTGTTCCTACAGATTTCAAAACCATATCTGGATCTTCTGATCCTGTAACTCATATTTTCAAATTAAAAACAAGAACAAAAGGAATATTGCTTGAAGGTTTCTGGATTTGATTGTGTGAATATTTTTTGCATCAACGTTCCGGATCACACTCCGTGATCCATCATCAAGATGACAAAGAGAGCTCAAGGATAAGAATGAATACAAAAGGAATATTACTCAAAATCTTTTTTTCTCAAAATAAAAATGATTACATACAATTCCATAGCCATTTGATAACTCAGAATTGAATCAAGAAAAGATGCAAAGAAAACATGTCTACAATAGAACATGCAGCTCTAAATATTAAGGCTCAAAGACCAGCAGCAGCCACTTTCTAGCCAAGATTGGATTTGCAGAATTTTTTATAGCACATTAATACAAGTGACAAGATTGACATTTTGGATGTCTCTTCTGCTTTCCATAGTTTTAAGAGATGCTTTCTTCCTTCATCTTGTACCTCACAGTATTTTCTCTACTGTGATACATTGCATTCCAGTTATATTTCTAGGGTCTACCTAATAGCAAATGAGATGCATTGACACTATGTCACATAGCACTTCATCCACATAAGGATCAATTTGAAAGCAACAAGACAAGATTTATCTACAAGTACACTATGATCTTTATTCAACCAATAAACCTTGTAATGGTTAGATTTTGGAGTGCAAGCAAGCTACAATTTGTTCTCCATTTCTATAATCATCAAATTGTTGGTGGATCCACCATCAATGATTACCAAGCACACTTTGTCCCTACACTTGCATTTCATTCAAAAGATGCTCTTCCCCCTCCAATAAGGTTTGTTTGTCCCAAGATATCAATGTTCTTCTAAGCATCAAGTTTTCTCCCATCTCTACTTCAACTTCTTTTGTCAAGGGTTCTTCATGGGCCACCGTCTTTTTGGGCTTTTGAAGGCAGACTATAGCCTTGCGGTTTCATTACATATTAAACATCCCAAGGGATTCCAATCTCCAAAAGATTGTCATCCTTGTCCCCTAACTTTGAAGCCCCTTGTGGTTTCATTACATATAAAACATCCCAAGGGATTCTAATCTCCAAAAGATTGTCGTCCTTGTCCCCTAATTTTGAAGCCTCCCTTTCCTTGAAATTCCAACTTCACATTACCCTATGGTTCTTCTCCTTTGGTAGGTTTGAAGGAGCTTCCTCTTCCTTTGTTCTAATTGCCATCAACCCCCTTTTACTCACCATTTTAATTTTTCAATTCAGTTTACGCTATGCCTTAAGGCATATTCATATGCCTCATACACAATAGGCACCTTCACCAAGGAGAACTTGTCCTAAAGTTGAAACTTAAGCCCATTGGCTTATCAAACTATAGCTTACCCTTCACTCTTATATACCTATCTGAATTTAAAGCATCATAAATTGCTCAATATAAGCCTACACTTATTGATCTCTTTATTTTAAGTTCTAAGAAAATTTAAATTATTAAGGTTGGTAATCAAAATGCAAGAATCAAACTCTCAAATGTTACAACATCTTAGACCATGGTCTAATTTTTTCCTTTCCTTGTCTTCTTTTCCAACTGTGCAGATTCTCCCACAATAGAGTTGCATGCGACTTCGATTTGGCAGCTACAATTTTCATTTTAAATACTTCTCTAGCTCTTGAACCCAATCTAGGAATAAATGTCGGTTGAATTTGACTTTGAAGCCTAATATATGAACTTTTATATTTTACTGCCCTAGCAGCATTTCCAAATTTCTCTTGTTCCTTTTAGACTCGTCCAAATGTAATCTAGCCTCAATGGCTTCTAATCTCCAAAGCCATTCATCAATGTTTCTTTAAGGGCCTATATTCCTCCTACCCCTTCTTCCCTAATTCGTGATGCTCCAAACTTAAATAGATATAAAAGAATGGTAAGGGCAAGCTTGAACACAATATGGCAATGACCTTGAGTTTTAACATTAAAATGAGTTTGCATTGGCGAAGGTACCTAATGTGGATAAGACATATAATTATTTCTACAAAGCAAATTGAACCAAAAAAGTAAAATGGTGAGTAAAAAGGGTGATGGCAACAAGAACATTGAAAGAGAAAGTTCTTCCAAACCTACCAAAGAAAAAAAATCAAAGGGTAATGTAAAGCCAAACTTCCACGAAAAAGGAGACTTCGGAGGTAAGGGGTAAGGAAGACAACCTTTTGGAGATTGGAAGTCCTTGAGATATTTTATACATAATGAAACCGATAAGGCTATAGACCACCCTCAAAACCCCACGAGTGATGGTGACCCAAGAAGAAGAACCCTTGACAAAAGAAGTTGAAAAAGAGACAAAAGAGACCATAATGCTAAGAAAAACCTTGATATCTATTGACAAAAAAACCCTCAAAGTTTATTGGAGGAAAAAGAAAAACCTTCCAAACAAAATGCAAATGTGGAGACAAAGTGTGCCAAGTGATCATTGATAGTGGATTTACCAATAATTGTAACTTACTCACACTCCAAAATTTAACCCTTACAAGATTTCTTGGTTGAAGAAGAATCATAGTATTTTTATAGAAAAATCTTGTCTTGTTTCTTTTAAAATTGGTCCTTATGTAGATGAATTGTTATTGGAATGGTGTCAATGGATGAGTGTCATTTGCTATTAGGTAGACCCTAGCAATATGGCTAGAATATAATCCATCATGGTAGAGAAAATACTTATGAGGTAAACACGAAGGAAAGGGACATCTATTAAAACCATGGAAAGCAAAAAAGGCATCCAAAATGTCAGCCTTGTAACTTGTATCAATGAGCTATTAAAAATTCTGCAAAAAAACCAAGGGAGCAGCTTGTTACCTGCTATATCAAGAGAATCAAAGAAATTTCAGTGATTGATAGAATTTCCCTTTCTTATTGAATCACAATCTCGGATGGAAATTGGGTGCTAGTTTTTGAGTCTTAGTATTCAAAGCTGCACATTCTATTGTAAACATATTTTCTCTACATCTTTTCCTAATTAAATTCTGAGTTATCAAATAGCTATGAGATTGCATGTAATCTTTATAATGCCGAGTAATGATACTTCTTCTCTATTATCAATTTTGTTTGTTTTAGTTTTCAATCTGAAAATATGAGTTGCAGGATCACAAGATCTAGATAAGGTGTTAAAATCTTCAGGAACAGAGGTTTGTCTGCATCAATTATACTGCAGTTTGAACAAATAATGACAAATGGAAAAATACATTTCCAAGCAATGAACACAATAACCTGATTTAATCAGCATGGGCAAATAATATCCCAATATCATTGAACAAGCAACAATTTAACTAAATATGAGACCAGATTACTGCAAAATACACAAAAATTGGGTTACTCTAAGATATCCAGTAAAGCTAAAAATAATTCGTCAAAAAGTGATCCCTTCAATATTTATATAAATCAAGCATTTTGAGGGGCAGGAATAACAATATGAAGGCCACAAAAACCTCACCATGCAGTTTGAACCAAATTTTAGCAGTGGCAGCAACAAATTTAATTTCAGGCAAGTACCATGAAGCCTGCAACATTTTAGATAAAATGTACATGTCGAAAGAAGTAACATTAATTTCAATCTACCAGCTAAACCTAGAACCTCCCATTTGCTGCTTGGATGCTCTTCCACTAAGCTATTGTTTCTTTTATGGCCCAGAGTGTAGATTGCTCTTTCATTTCCTCTGGGGTGTTCAACAACTGCTCTACTATTTTTTTGCCGTCCTGGAGTGTATATTGTTCTTCCACTAAGATACGGGTGCCTTTGTTGCCCAGACTACAGATTGTTCTTCTAATTCTACTAGGTCTTCTACAGCATGGAGTGTAGATTGTTCTTTCAATTCCTCCGAGGGTGCTCTCTACAACTAAGGTGTTATTTCGTTTTACCCCCAGGAGAGCAGATTACTCGACCATTAAGATACCGGTGCCTATACAGCCCAGAGTGTGGATTGTTCTTCTAATTCCTCTGGGCTGCACTGTAGCCTGGAGTGTATATTGTTCTTTCACTTCCTCCAGGTCTAGGGTGATCTAGAACTAAGCTATATGCCTTAACAGAAGGGAGCATAGCCTGATCTTGGAAGTCCTCCAAGATAATCTAAAACTGAGCTACTCGTTCTTTTACTGAACTGAATCGCGGATTAGTATACTACTAAAAAATACCAATGCCTTTACAGCCAGAGGCGTTCATTGTCCTTCCAATTCTTCCCTGATCCTCTACAATTAAATTACTAGACTCTTTACGGCCTGAAGTTAAGACTACAAGTGTAAATTGTTCTTCCAAAAAAGCCCCCCTAAGTCGCACATGTGTGGTGACTATAATTTGAAGTGTGAACTGTTCTTCCAAGTTCCAACAAACCCTGAAACGACACTCAAGTCTGTGGCGCTCCTAGTCTGGCTCCCATACTATACTAACTCTCGTGGTTCAGTCACCTAAGACTCTATCATCTGTTGCATTATGTGTTTTTCCAACACACGATACAACAAAAACCTTTAAAAAAGCAGGTAATTAACCCTACCAAAGTCGTTGGAGGCAAAATTACAGTCCTCAAAAAAGAACCAAAAAAATGCCTGAAAATACACAAACGAGACACATCTGAGCCATCCACGTTGCGTTCCAACGTATTCTGCTAAAATTGAAGTAAAATTAAAGTTAAGTAATCGAACCAGAAGGGTTGAAACATTGCGTTGGCGAGGTCTCAACAGCAGGCGCAATTGTTTGCACGGTTGGAAGGCTCCAAAACAATGGAGAATTCCGGCTGTTACGTAGCGGAATGTTTGAACAAAAATCTGGCCTGCCAAATTCTAATCTCGCCAGTATTGGGGGAAATTATTGAAGACATTAGCCGCTCACGGGTCGTTGTTATTCGTTTACCTTTAGAAAAGAATAACAACGACCCATAGACTGAAAGAAAATTAAGTTTGTTTCTTGGTCCCATAGACTGTTTAGTCTCGTGGACGTCATTAAAATCTTTCATTCTTTCATTCATTTACAAAATCAACATGTCCATGTCAATTTCCATTTCAATCGCCTCGCTTCCTTGACGCGAGGGTTTGTTAGGATCTTTTGCTTTCTCTATAAATAGCGCCAAGAGATCTGCTCTTCTTTTTTATTTATTATTTTTTACTTTAAGTTTAAAGGTACGTATAAAAAAAATTCAAACCGGCCACCCGGTCGTCCCCACAAGGAATAGGATGGGTCGTTGTCTAGGGGTTATATCCTAACCTATAAACCTTAACCTTTATAGAGGGTGATTTTTTAAATAAATTAGTAATAGCATTTAAAAGTGTTATTAGATGGTTTATTAGGTGTGAATATTATATGTTTATGTTTTTTTTTAATTAAGTATATTATATTTATTAATATTATGATCATCTATGAATATATTTAGGATTATATACATGTATTAATTATGATGTGTTGTAATTAATACAAATATTTGATGTGGAAATGTCATCAAGATATTCACTTAACATGCATTGTATTTATTATAACAACATGAAAATACATAAATGTCATTATTGAACTTGTTATGTAATTTTTTCTTGTAAGTGAAAAATAAAGATTATCATAACTTTTTGGTACATTAAAATAAATTATTTGTCCCTTTGGTTAAAAGTGAGATAAAACAACAGTTATATGTAATCGCCTTTAAAGGAAAATGTTTAATAACCTTTGAAAAAGGTTTCAAAGTAAATGATTATCGAGAGAAAAATAGAGTGAAAACTCAAAAAATCTTTATGAAAGAGTATGATGGTTTGAAAATCACATTTTAATGTATTACATAAATAATTTATATAAGACATAGAAATGTCATGGAGATCACTCAAAAAAGAAGATGGTTTGGTGGGCTATGGGCATAGAAGAAAGAGTATGCAGTGTGCATCCAACTTGGGATACAATGTACACACTTGTTCTGACTGAAGTTGTGATGGATGGGAATCAATGTGATGTGTGGGGACATGTATGAGATTACAGTCCATCGAGAGTGTGTCATAGTTAAGAGGGCTTAAACCTCTAACATCTTTTTTTAGGTGAGAGTTGTTATTTCTAGAGTTTTCATAGATTAAGTATTACTTGACATTTGATTGTTTAATATTAAATTTCATGTTCTAAATATTTATTTATGTATTTATTCAAATATTTTCTTTTAAAAGTGTATAATTAAAAATATTATATTTTTTTGGATATATTAGTCAACTTTAAACTAAAAAATTAGCACATTATAATATTTTGTTGGATATATTAGTCAACTTTAAACTCAAAAATTAGCACATTATAATACTCTATAGGAAATTATATTAATAAATCATATTATTGTTAGTTTTGTAAAAATAACATCACATTTATAAAAAACTACATAGTTATGATAACATGCAAAGAATTAAAAGAGATATTTTTTGTAAGTACAAAGACTAATAATTAATTCAATAGCATCATGTTGATTTATCATAACCAATAGTAAGTAAAACAAACACGTATTGAATGTTTTCTTTAAGGTTTAACTTAGAGACAAAGACCATAACAAATGCTCTTCATTTTTCCTATGCTTACCTTCAAGTACTATTCAAATGAGAATTGTGTTCATAATCTCCAAGACTTTGAGTGATGGTATCAAATTTTAAAACAACTCTCACTTCACCACTAATGTCTTATTGTGGTCCTTTCCAATGTCTGCTCTTGTAAATTATATATGGTTAAAGCTTATAGGAATTGTGTATAATTATCTCTTATAAAAAATAGAACAAGGACAAACATTAGGTTATTAATGTCATATGTTACACCAACGTATTTATTGAATTCCACAATCACACACAATGATAACTCTAATGATCAACTACTTTGAAGATAGACTATGTTCTTTATAGTACCAAGTGTTCCATTCACTAATACAACATCCATAAACATTATTCAAATTTCAATCCACATTAGAATCACCATGTCTAAATGAGCATCTTGGCATCACCTTATTTATTATAATGTAGGGTATATACAAACACAATGCATAACTAGTGTGGTCAAAAAATGTAATCATTCGCCATGAGACTTTTACTATACTAATTAAGAAATAAGCATGAAGAACATGGTCTAGGCCTCTCACTAACAAAACAAAATAGTTTGACCCCCTAAAATATTTAAGGACCCCATACAATATAAACAATGAATTAAATATACTTATTAGTAGAATTGAGAATCCATCATAAAAAAATGTATGCCCTAATAATTCATAATTGTTTACTAAGAATTATAAGAGAATCTATCTGATTGTTTATAGGGATGATTCTTAATGTAATATCAATCAATAAAAATAGTTTATTCCACTTTCATAAGAGAGCAAATACAAAAGGTAAAATGCACACAAAAATTGTCAACAATAAAGAGAGTATTTATATTCTCAAACAAAATAAATAATACATCCCTATAATGGTAAAACTTCCATACTCATGTCATTTTCTATTTGCTTTATGCTCAATTTGAGAGAATGGATTAATTCATTTGCATAAAATGTTGCAATATATACATGCATTTCTACATATTCACCCAAATTATACATTTATAATACTTATTCGCACAATCATCCTCACAAACTCGTTAATTTTACCATTTTCATGCATCCCAAGTGATTTCCATGGATGTAGGGTTGATCCCAAACCCGTAACTAATTTTCAAATAAAAAATTTTGCCAACTATTACCCATTGTTTTCCTTTCTTGAACTAGTATGGTGTTTACATTAAGCTAAATATTATAATATGAAGAATTTATGTTTAGCATAATAATAATATTAACCTCTCACTATTATGTCAAAATATTATTATTAATATTAACCTCTCTTCCACTCTTTAATAAATCTTTCAACTAAATATAAATATTAAAACAACTATAAATTCAACATTTACATACAAGTATTTTTCATTCTATTGAATTTAATTTTTGATGAATTTAAGGATAATTTACCATAATGTCTGGATAAAAACACAAAATTGTGTCACTCTTTTATAAAGGAATCAACCAACATTGATCCAAATTTTAAATTTGAATCATTAAAAATTGGCATATATGTTTCGAATTCTCAAATGATGTAAACTACTAAAATATTTATTTTTTGTGTATTTTACCATTTTTTTTATTTTTATTTTTTTGTTTTTTTGTTTTTGTTTTTTAGACTGCAGGAATCGGGTAGCACGACCCCATATAAACTGTAGTGCACCTGGTAAACTTTTTAACGTGACCGGCGACGCTGGTGCGACACGCCCTCCGATACCACGGGGGTGGGGGAGACTAGACCTCGTGACCAACCTCCTGCAGTATTTTACAATTGTTTTAAAAAAAAAAATTATTAATATTTTTTTTATAAAATTGACACTATAATTTAGTTGTTAATAAAATGTTGAATTTTTATTTTTTTATAAAATTGACACTATAATTTAGTTGTTAATAAAATGTTGAAAAAAATAAAGTTAAACGTGGTGTTGCTCTTTATATAGTAAATGTTTTTGTTTTTCTTCAATTTTTTTGTGTATTTATAAATTAAAACTTTAATACACATAGATTTATTTTTTCCAATTTTTACGTATTTATTTTTTTCCAATTTTGATAAATATATTAAAATGTGCAATGTAATAAAATAGTAAAAAGTTTTCCAAATACATATTGCCACTACAAGGGCTTATAGGCATACAAAATAATGCTTTGTCAACCTTTCCACTTCGGCTTCAGTGAATAGACCTCTATTAGTGATTACGTGATCTAGGAAGGGTTGCAGGTTCTTCTTAAAGAAACACTCTTTGTATAGATCAACAACGACCACATATCTTCTTTGCTTTTTAATCCTGTCGCTATCCACTGTGTCACAAATCAGTCCATGTTCATGATTTTGTTATAGGCAAGATGGTCGTAATAGCATCTGTGATGAATTGCTCTTTAAGCAGGTATTGTACCAGTAACTTTCCAACCATTTTCCTTCCCAATGTTCAAACAGTGTTGGACAGAAAGACAGTAATCAGGACATTGCCATGAATGTGTCTAGAAGCCAGACTATGCTCCCCGATTACCCTCCATATAGCATCCTTTACCTTAGGTGTATCTGCTCTGAATAAGCGATCGATCTATGAAACAGTATCTTCCTACATGCACAGCTTGAGGTCTCAAACAATCCATTTCTACATCCCAGCTAGTTACTTTTTTGGAAGGTCCTTAAGATCCTCTTGGTCTATATTTTTCCTTTCACTCTTTTTGATAACCGTATTCCAAAGATAAGTTTCACATGAATTTTGCATACATCGATGGCGCAATTCGTAATATGATCTTCAAAATAGACATCTTGAAACACCAACCCTATCCCACACCTCCCAGCATATGTTCCAGTCACTCACCAACACCTGATCGAAGAGGATCCATATTTAGATCTTCGGTAGAAGTAAAAAAAAATTGCACCTGTATTGTTGTTCGTGTTGATGCATCTTTTTCGAGAATCGGTAGCATAACATCCTATATATCAGATTTATTGGAGCCCAGCACAGACTCTTTCTGATCAATCCCCTTGTTAGAAATATTAAGTATTTTGAATATATATATATATTGGTAAATTGGTTTCAAAGTGGTTCTAGAGATATGCACACGAATACTTTTATTTGGAAAAGTTGTGGCTATATTTAACTTAGCTACAATGAATCTAGCGAGTGCATATGTTTGACCCAAATTAATTTTTAGTTACAAATATACTTAATTCACTTGTGTTGATAAGTTGGTTGAAAATGTGACACAACTTTATATTTTGATCCCTCTCAACTGTACCTGAAAATTTTTTATAGTAACTTTTATATGTTGTTTGGACTCCGTTATGGCTAGCTATTAACTAATACACTAGCTTAGAATCAAATGTGCATAGAAAATCAAAGGTTTCTCATGGCTTCTCTTCCTTTATTTGTGTATGTGTCTATACACTAAAATCACATTCATCCTCATTTTCCATGCCAAATTGCTCTTTCATCATGAAATATATACTCTTGTTCATTCTATTTATATATTATTAAATCTATAATAATATTTTGGACGTTATTATGTTGGGCATAATTATTATTATTATTATTATTATTATTATTATTATTATTATTATTATTATAGGTAAATTCAACTAAGCTACATTATTCTAGCAAGGGACAACAATTATCTCAACTCAATCCCCAAACCTAACAAGTAGTTGGCTTTACAAACTACCAGCTTAAAGAATTCACCATACATATGTATTTGTGCACACTCTACTTAAACATCATGCTTGTTAATGGTCAAGCAAAATCAATAGAAAATTTACATCTCATCCTTAGTAAAAAGTGGTAAATAGTTGTCCTATTTTTATTTGCTAAAATTTACCGTTGGCCATTGAATTAGATGATGTTTAAGAATAGTTGTTTGTGCATAACTCGAGATATAAAATAAAGCTAACAAGTAAATTGATTTGTTCATGAATACTTTGATACACAATGAAAATTCCTTCTATAGCCTTCACCATATAATAGAGATCAATACTTGCACATTTTACTAAATGAATTTAAAACATGTTTATATTCAATTATTTTATATCTTTTACTTAGGAAAAAAATAAATATTAAATGGCTTTTGACTTGGATTAAAAAGGAAAATTACAAAAATAGGAAAAACAATACAAGCAAGAATCAATTATCAAAACAAGGCCACATATAAAAAAATTAACACAACATTCAAGTTTTCACTTCACAAAACTAATATATGAATAAATTTCTCCACAAATATTTCAATTATTAATAAAAAAATCATTTCTCTCAATAAGAATTTAAATAGAATACACTATTAATACAAGGGCATAGTTAGCAATACTTAGATGAGAGTAACAATATAACATAAAGTTTCATTTGTGAATCAAAATTTGGATGATGTAGGTGACAATAAAAAATATACACGAGATTCCTCCTTAAAGATAGAAACTCACTTGAAAATTTTAAATTTCTCTCCTTGAATTTTTGGATAAGAATGAAAGAATACCAACTTTCAATTATTATAAAAAAAAATCCATCTAATTATGTCAGGAAAGTTTTAGTTTCCCCACTTCGTTAAGGGGGACAAATCCATATGGAATATCTTTAAAAATTTGTAAGTTTGTATCAACAACTAATCCAAAAAATTTAAGAATTGGTTTCCTTTTAGAAGCTTCATAATGTGATAGGAGCTTATTCTTGGTCTAACATCCTTAATGGCTCACTAGATGCCTAAAAATTTCTTACAATTAAGGGCTTCTACCTTAAAACACAAACTAAATCTAAATAAACTCCAGTGTATTCATAGACTTATTAGGTATGACATTTAGAAATGGAAATATAATAGGTCATTACTCAATACAACATTCCTAAATAGAGCTCTTATATTTTCATAAGAATGGGCAACATTGGTTGATGTATAATGTTAGATCCTTGTTATCTAACTTGCAACCTCTTCTTTAGAGGATGTAGCTATAGTTGCATATTTATACTTAGCAATCATAAGTTGTGAAAGTAGAAATAAATATATGGTAAAGTATAGAGCATCAATTACATTTTTGTATGTTGTGTAATCAAGAAGTAAATGACAAGAAAAAAAGTAATGCTTCATTGCCCCCACTCCAAGTATGAACAAGATGATAAATCTCAAGCATAACCAGTAAATAATTTACACAACCTTTTGAGCTTGCTTTGTAAGCAACTAAATAATCCATCTTGAAAATGTTGTATGTGTTATCCATAAAACTATTAGGTATACATAATTAAGTACATAAGTAAGACATTAGTCAAGGGTTAAGTTTGAAGATCAATCCTATTTGTTGAACAAATTTTATGATGGTTATCCATTCATCATTATCTTTTAAATATTAGAACAAATAATAATTAAAAGAGAGTAACACAAAACACCAATTTTATATTTTCACTAATCCTTTTGAAATTTTGATAATGACTCCAAATGTCACCTTTTATCTCATATAACATCCAAAAGTTGTAATTCTATTTTAGGAAAAGAAGTACAAATACAATCAAACAACCATTAAATCCAACCCCCGTTGCAAGAGATTATGGACCATAAAAATCACCTTTCCTTTTTCTCAAGACTTATTCATAGTTAAGCAACAATATAAAATTTAAAATGTTAACAATTATAAAGTAGAAAATTGCATTTCTCATTGTCCCCACTCATTTATATTTATTTTGGCCTTCTATTTAGATGTGTCATTTCAACATGCTCAATTAATTTGTTTTAGCATATAAGCTAATAGAACACAATAAATTCCTCTATTTTTACATTCAACTGTAGTGGTTTGGAGCTAGTATGATTCTCATATATTTTACCACCTTGGACTGAATCACAAGTGTGATTTTATCTCCTAAAAAAAAATCATGAATATGACCACATCCACCTTATTTGTTTTTAACTTACACTTACATTAGATTGAATCCCATCCAAAGTGGATGATTATTTGTTAGCTTGAGCAAAAAAACATTTGAATTTGACACCTAGGATGTCATATTTAAAGGCAAATCCTAAGACACTAAATAATATATCAATAAGCATAGCAATTTGATCATCCTACGTAGTATTATTCAAGCATAATATCATAAAGCATTCTTCACTTTTATCAAAAAATATTGCACTAGGATTATTATATACTACGTCTTCAATGTTTTCATATTCTCATGAAAAATAACAAAAAAGGTTTTAACTAAGGTGTAATGAAGTTATAAACTTCAATCCTAGTATAACAAATTCTATAAGGTGTTCATTAGCACAACCTTAGTTTTAAATTAGATATCATTTGATGAGAGTTAGTTTTAAATAAGATATCACTTGATGAGAGTAAATTTTGGAGGTAGATGACTATTGTAGTTAGAAAAAACACGACGGACAAAGTCACACATGATCTTGTTTTAAAACAACACTAACCATAGAGATATATACAAAGCTCAAGATTGGTTGTTAAACACATCTATGCAATCTAAATCAACATCAACTTCTATCATTATAGAGAACTAAGCATCATATAACATCCTATTTACTTTGTTAATTAATTATATTTTATCATACTCATCTCCTTATTTTTCTAAGGATTAATTAGAGTACATTGTTATGCATCCTTCTAATGGTGAAAGTTGTCATTTCCTATTTAGTATTGGGCTAGTTTGAGGATCTAGTAACTTAATACTTAGACAATATTGACAAATGACATATTTTTGCAATGTTGGTCCCTTGCCCTATGTGTAATGCCCCAAGATTTCACTCAAGACATTAATGGTTAACAAATAGATGAACAATATTAATGTGAAACATTTGTAACATTAATGTGTCGCACTACACACTCACACATGTTGAAGATGTTGCAATACAACACGGAGATATTGTAGCGCATGGTGTCAATACATACATAGCATGAATGTATAATTAGAATAATAAAAAAAAATATATGATGACATCACCATGACAACCAAGTGAGAGGGTAAGTTACATCTATCATGATGCCACATTTATCACAAAACCGTAAGGATTGAATGAGAACGAATCTCCATTTCCTAGGCCAAGGAAACTCAAGCATCATTTCACCCCTTCAAATAATCCAAGACACAACCACACATCCAAAATAATGTTGAACATCCAAATTGTGACGAATTTTAAACTAGTAGGTCAAGTGATAGGGAAGTCTATATCTCTACTTAATCTCATAATAGACAATACATTTCCTCATGTCTCAGACCCCAACACAAACGAAGCATAATTGACAAATTAAATAAAATATCCTCCAACCAAGATGATAGGCCTTCAAGGCAAACCCTATGGAACACCTTTTACGTAGGATTTTTTTTCATGAATAGTTAGCAAATACCCACTATCCTAGGATTGCCCTTGTAAGACTAAAATTGTCCCTTTACTAATTTAAATTACTCTAGCTATCCTATATCGCCTATGGCTATACTAGATCACCCTTGGCTACCCTATATCACCCCTTTTATTAGTACACACCACCCCTTTCAAAAATGGGCGATTTTGGTTATTATATGGGGCCAAAAATGCCTTGTGGGGTTCCCAGAGCCTCTATAATTTATTCCAAAGGTTCCACAAGGTTCCTCTACAAGCATATTAGCATAAATGGTTCTAATAGTAGGGTTTAAAATGTTGACACACTTGTAAAGGCTAAAGGGCCAAAACTCATACAATGTCAAGCAATGCAAGGAAAATAACAAAAACACCAACTAGTTATAGGTAACATAACCAAAGCGTTATGAAAAAGAACTCAAATAATGGGATAAAACAACCCTGAGAATTAAAAAAAATGATTCAAAATACTAAGAACCATCATGTTGGTGACCAAAGTTGTAGGTCCTAAATCCCTAAGGTTAGATCTTCTCCCAAGTGCCTAGGGTGTCAAACTTGGGAAGAAAACCACAAACCTATGATTAGGTTGTGCAATCACAAACCAATTACTAAGGTGGATAAGACCTCATTTGATTTCTAGCTCAATTGAACCAAGGGGTCTTCCCTAAGGTGATGTAATAGATATCACTATAGGAAACAAAAGTTTACCTTGATAGAAACTATACCTAATGCCTAGTGTACCCCTACTTCAGTTATCACTTTGTACCTATATGTTGATTTATAGCATTCAAGGTCAAGAACCTTAATAACATAGATAAACTGCCACACAAAGTGTCTACAAATTTATTTATGATAATCCCTTATCATGTAATACACATGTAGACTTCACAATTAGAACACACTAAAATAGTACAAACAAAAACTGTGTTTAAAATTGGTTGTTTTGGGCATGTTGGGATGGTGGGAGGTGGAGTCAATTAAAAATTGGTACCTATATCAAGTTGGAAAATAAATTTATTGAGTTCATTGAAGAGATGCAATGACAAACTATATGTGACACATTAATGAAGATATCATTAAAGACTATCTACCTAGCTACATATGTAAGCTAGGTTATACACACAAATGAAAAGATAATAAACTTTATAGAACATTAAATGATTGTACTAAGTAACCCATGGGCATTCTCATTTATTTATTTTAAATTTTCTTGAAAATATACCTTACAAAGGCTTTGCAAGAAATTTTTAGTCTTCTAGTCGACCAACTAATCAATAGCACATCCAAAAACACACACCATACATATGGACACTTAATCAGGGTTAATCTTACTCATTAAACTCATTTTTTAGAGGTTACAATAGATTTTTTACAAAATTTGGATGAACTCAAATCATTACAATATAAATATTTCAATAACCAAAGCTAGAATTTGAAACCCTCAAGTTTGTTGCAACTTATTTTTCTAGTTTGCTCTATAACTACTCCTTATTTATTTTTCTTTATCTTTTCCTAATTGAAAACCTACATATATGTCTTCCAATATTATCGAGCAATATTTTGGGAACAACCATGGTCATCCAAAATTGCATAGGCCATCCATGTTTGCTTGCATCACATCACCATATGCTTGAAGCCATGTGCTTCACATTAGAAACCATGTCTTTATACATGAATCCACGAAAATTTACTAATTAATTCCCAACTACTACATTTCATTAATTAACAACATTCTCAATTTTTGAACATTTTGTAAGTAATGCAAAACGTAAGATTATTTGTGTTGGATTTTCAGAGTTGTCCGAAAAATAAGCATTTCAACCACACCAACTTCATAATATAGATGTCTATAATATGGCTTGTTGGAAATATTGTCATTGATGTCAAAGGTATACAGACAATTTAATGTTGTCATTGATGTCAAGTGTATGACTAAGATTGTTGGATTGATTGCCAATGAAGTCAAAGAATTCAAAGAGCAAAGATTTGTTGCCATCATTATCATTGATGTGAATAGATAAATATATTGGTGAAAGTACAAGATGCAAATTATTTTCAAAAGGCTCTGCCCAAGTTATATGCTAAAGACATCGATATAGGAAGACAGCAAGGAGATTAATGTTATACGTAATTTAAGTTGAATGGTCCATGGGTATTATGCTTGAAGAATAAAAGATTAAAAGATGAGCAAATAATATTCATATGAGTAGGCTATGAATAAATGAAAAAAAATTACCTTATAAAGAAAAGCGATTATCATCCTAGCACTTACCTTTGTTAATATGCAACGATTATCTATGAGACTAATAATCCAAGGATCAAAAGAAAGTCAACAATATAAGGCATATAAGACAAAATTTGTCTTATTCAAAAAGGTCAAGAAATTTGTCTTATTCAAAAAGGATATTTTGTCTTATTCACATATCATAGCAATAATGGCCAAGCATATGTCAAAAGGCAGCGATAAATAAGATTAAAGAGCAGTGATAAATAAGTCTAAAGAGCAGCAATTAAAAGACATTTTGACTATGTCTAACGGCATGATGATATGTTAATTAAAAGCAGCGACTACATCTTGTATAGGTAGCGCTCTGATTAGTAAGCAAAGCTTAATGCAAGTGATTGTATTTGATCAGAAAGGTGCGATTAAGATATTGAAAGGTGCAACCATATTTTAAAGATTAATATATTCAAAATGCAGCAATAAACATAAGTCTGAAAGATATGTTCTTAATGAAGAAAAGTGTCCCTAGAGATTACTTGCTGACTTATAAAGAGCAAATTGTGAACATTAATTGCAGATTTAAAAGAGATGTATGAGCAGACTTAAAAGAGATCTATGAGCAGATTTATGGATAGTTTTTTAGCAGACTTATATGGCGGATTTAAGTAGATTTACATGGCACGTTTGACCAAACTTACCTAGCATATTTGAGTGAACACATGAGCATGTTAATGAGTAGATTTATAAAGAGATTTATAGCAGATTTATAAAAGGATTAAGAGCAGATTGGTGGATAAGAATATATGAAGTTTTGAGAAGAAGAATAGAATGCAGATTTGGTGAAGGAGATAAATCATTTCATCATAATATCCCTCATCCGTTGAAGAAGCAACATATTAAGGGTGGAATCTTGTTTTGTTGTGAAAGTTGGTGCTTTCTAAAGGAGATATTGGTGCCTACCTATTCAGTTGTGGGAGTTGGTGCTTCCAATGAGTTGGTGCTCACAAATTGAATGAGGGGTTGGTGCCTCTAGTAGGTTTGTGCTTACAAAATTTTTAAAAAGAAGAATTTATGTAAAAGCATTAATTTACCGTGGTTTTCTCCCGTAAGGGGTTCCACGTAATATATTGTGTGTTATTGTGTTCTTCTCATGTGCACGATTATTGATGTTGAGTAATGATGTTATTGTTATCAATCAAGTTTTAAATATGGTATTAAGTTTAAATTGTTAAAAAAAACATGGTTACTGCATGTTTATAATTTATAAGAATGTGGTATGATACATAGAAAAAACAAGATTATTGAATATAATTCTAGCCTAAATGGCAACTGAATTATTGCGTGAATCTTGGAGCTTTCAATGCAGCATGTGGAGATGAATCATTATTTTGTAACACCATTACTGTGCTACTTTCAGGGTTATCTAAATTATATGTGGATAATGAATTATGAACAACAATTTTGTACTTTTCCTTCAAAAAAATTTGTAAGCACATATTATAAGAATTGTAGGCGAAGAATAAGAAACCCATACCTGGTAAGAATACAACAAAGGTTACATCACCACAACAAAGCTTAAAAGGTAAAACATACCATGAGTTTAATTTCCTGCTGCAAAATGAACATTATAAATTTCACGTTGATGCTAACAGGAAAATAACATTTCCAGTCCTTTCATGAGCATAATGAAGTGTGTGAACCTGAACTGTGAAGCAACCAGTCATTTACGCTTGTGCCATCAACCTGCACCCCTTCAATTTTTTTACTTCCTGCCAAAACTGGAGGAACAAAACTGTTCTAGAAGGAAAACCACCGCACTTCCTTACCCATCATGTAATGAACTTAATGGAACATACTTACTTGAATTGCCCAACACTCAGTCCTCCAAAAAAAATCAGAATATCACTTTGAAAAATGCTGTATAGTATAACTATATACTGTTCATTTAAAAAGGTATGTTCAGGCCAATGTTAACACTTGTTCAAGTACCAACCGGTAGATGCCCCATGCCATGTTTGGAACTGCACACAAGAACTTGAGCATGTTGTTGCACAACACAAAGAAAAGGAATAACAATTGAACCCAAACTGAGAATGAAACAATCAGCCGTTGAGCCACAAAATCAAAGGACCCCAAGTGGAACTCAATCCTATTACATTTCTTGAATCAGTTGCAGTAGTGCTATGACCACTTAAAAGGATGGGTTTTATAGCCAGTATTGATCATCTAAGATAGTTTTGCTTTAGATCGCTCCTTGGAAAAAAAATTAAAGGATGAGGCAAACACCAGCTCCTAAATGAGCATGACACCACAACCTGTAGGTATGCTCCAACAAACAGTAGCAACTCCTGGTCAAGAAGGCATAGCCATACATGATTGTTGTGGCCTTCTTACTTATGGGTGAGCACAAATCGGAAAGAGGGGCACTTACTTGATAACTCTTCCTGGTAACCCTGCACAACAGGGGAAAACAATTCAGCATGCAGTGAGTAATAAACTATTTTCTTGCCATGTTGTACTTCATCTACCCAAGTACTTATGGATCCAATGGCAGCGACAGCCATCAAGGTACGATGACACAGATCCACAACTATGTTCTACAAAGCTCACAATGGCATTGTGAAATTCAAATTACATTCCCTTAACCATCTTTGCATTGGCAAGTCACAGGAGATTTGCGATGTCCCATTTTATTCCTTAATACTAAACACCATGTCATGCCCCCACCCACATGAGAAAAGAAATCGCAGCACTCATGAAGTCTGAGAAATCGCAGCATTATAAATTGCTGCTTTTACCTAGGCAAAGGAAATGAAAAGGCAGTGATGCATGAATAAGACTGGTTAAAATTAATTAAAGACTATTGTGTAGCGATTCCTAAATAGATGCAATTTAAATTAAAATAAATATAATAAGGCAGGGATTGGGAATAAAATATAATAACATTCAGTTAACAAAAAGTCATAACCTTTGGAAAGGAAATGACTATTCCAAAGGGTGCATCATTTCATGAAGGTATGAGGATATATAAGGGAGGTCAAATCATTTGTGAAAGGCATTAATTGGGATCAATCAAGCAGATTGGAAACAAGAGAAATAAGGATTGGAAATTATAAGAGATCTATTGGATTAAATATTATTAGCAAGAATATATTTGGGAAGTAAGTTTTAAATATATATGATCGTGAAATAGTGATTATTGTAAGTTTTAGATTTAATTAGAAATATATATATATATATATATATGATCATGCAATAATGATGCTTGTAGCAATTATTGATCCTTTTAAGTAATCATGATTCTTCCTTTATTATGAATGTGGGATAGTAGATTCGTATAATAACCTATTTTGAATTTAGAGAAATGGATTGCAAAATAGGAAGGCCGATCAACCTTTTGAGTTCATGACACATGAAGGCCCGACATACTTGCCATCAAGTATGCCACCCATAGGAGGTTAAGTCTCGTGGGTCGGGAGGCATATGTGTGCTCCTGGGCTTGGTGGAAGGGAGGTAGTCTTCATGCTCTTATCAAGCATGCCACCCATAGGGGGTTAAGCCTCATGGTCTGGGAGGCTTATTAGTGCTTCTGGGCTTGATCAAGGACGATGGCCAGCCTCCAAGGTGGACTGAGGGATGGAAGGGCGGCCCACCTTCCATGCTCTCATAGTACAAGGGTGACCAACCTTGAGACTGCGGTTTGCAAGCATTTCAATGAATTCCTAATAAGATTATTATGGGAATCCATTTTGCAATGGCTATTGCATTAATTAGAATTTTGATGTGACTAATGTGCATGGATATCATGGTGTTTACTAATGACTAATAACATATATATTATCATGGCTTATGAGCTAATATCAATTTCTAGTGACTAGTATTGTGTGCAAGACCTAAACCAGGATTTATATCTTATAAAGGGCATTTCAATTGGTAAATTTATCATCTTAATATCAATTTCTAGTGACTAGTATTGTGTGAAGGACCTAAACCAGGATTTATATCTTATAAAGGGCATTTCAATTGGTAAATTTATCAACTTAAATGTATTACATTTCTTATTTTGGTTGAAATTGTGGTTTTAGGGCAAAATCTAGGAATATCCCAAATAGGGGACATTACAAGATTTTCCATTTAAATCTTGTGTAGCAGACAGTTCAAGTTTTTAGTGAGCCTATATTAGTGACTAGATTATTGTTTCCATCCGTGAAAACTTCAATTGGGCATCTTGGGTCAGTTGGGCAAAAAAAGTGTTGTGTATGTCCTCTATTGTTAGATTTAGACATATCTGCACCTTAAGACAAATGTAAATGATACAATCTCCACCACACAAACTAATTGGCAACAAACACACCTCTTTCCTGTTTATTTGTGCAAGCATCTTAGGCACAGGAGTTTAGTTACAAAGCATGTACTCAGGGATAAAGATCTTCACATAACCCATTAATGTATGCAAGCAATCTACTGCTCATAAAATCTGCTCAAATAGATAATAACCACAGTGGCATCCTCATGAGAAATTGATATATTTGATATTTCAGAAAAATCAAACTGTTACCAAGTCCCAAGGGCTAAAAAGGAGCAAGATTTGCTCCTGGCTTGAAAGGCTCTGCCCAATACTTTAACCAACTGACAAGGAGCTCAATTTGCAAGTTACGGTCATTTGGCAAACAATGAATGATGGATATAACAGCGTCAACTTAACTCATAATTTGAACCATGCTTTCCATTTTACCATTAAGCATAAGTGAAAGATTTGTCAGCTAAGAGGCCTCAAATGCATCTTTTTACCTTGCTCGTGATTTAACCATCATGCTTTCCTACTAGCTCTTTTGCTAAATGTTTGAATTTATGCATTATGTTTATGAATGTTGGCTTGATATTGTCCGTAAAATTCATCATGCCCTTTGGTGATTACTGTGGTTGTTTGAAAATATAGATCCATCATATTTGGATGGCAGATTAGTAGCATTTTAGTGCATTGATGAGAGCAGATAAATTGGTAAGGGATTATTCTTGTTCTAACTTAACTGTCATGGTTTCATTCATGTCTATAATCAGAAATGCACTTGTTCAGTTCATGCCTTTTGTTGTTAAGAGAGAACATGTAAAAGTGATTAGAGAAACGCAATACAAACAAGAGCAAAAAAGGTCAAGTTAGATTTTTCTTTTATTGAAGATATTTAAACAAGTAGGACACCACAAATGGGTACAAAACCAACATACCAAAATAAATGTAACTAAAGCATATCATGTAAGTACTCAAACATGATCAAATTGGAACACTCTCTAGAGCTCAAACCTGATGCGATCCGCTGCTTGAACATGTCCAATAGCAAAGGCCCTCATAGAGCATTTACTCTTGGTTATCTCTAAAACACGAGGATCATTAACTCTGTAACAACACAAATTTTTAGTGATAAGCATTGACAAAAGAAAAGCACAACTAATTATAAATTAGTGATTTTAAGAAAAACCTTGTTGGAATAAATTTAAAAGAAACTAATATTTAGTCATCCCACAATTAAACAGTACGAGAGTGCACAGAAATGAGTTTCACACCAAAGCAAACAACCTTGATACCCATGATAAGGAGCTGATCCAAGAATATTTAGCAATTTGATTAACTCATAGCTCAACAATGGTACTCCAAGTCCATGCTATATGTCATCTTCAGCACAAGCTTCAGGGCCCTCCCAAGAACATGTGATCATACCACAAAGCTACAAATTGTCAAATCCTCTTCCTCTACACCACACAGCTCCTCCGACAGTGTAAGTCTTGTTCTACAAAGTTTCTGGAAAACAACAAAACAAAAGAAATGAATCTACAGAAAGCAAGCAATTGCATTTCTTCAAGCTGAATTAAAATTCCTTCATCTTCCACACTTGTATATTAATGTAACATAGCTATTCGGGGATAACTAATAAGATAGACATCTTGCAGCATATATATAAAGGTATACCCTCTCTAATAGTATACTTTGCGTAATATAACTCTGCAGTCAGTTCTAGCAATGTGTCACACTGCTCACACGTTCTCTTTTCTACACACTACAATTTGATGTTCGCATTCTATAATTCTCCAGTACACTTTCATTCAGAGCACATTTGAATTCATTTTGGGTGAGTTGTCCCCAAGGCACACATTGGCTTTGAATTGGTCGGCATCAAAACTCACCACCTTGCACTGATATCAGAGCTTCTCATTAAATCCTTCTCTGCATTTTGTATGCCCACTCATATGAGATCTGACTATAAGGAACTCGATCTCAAAATTTGTGACCCTCATCCTACCTGCCTTTACAATCTGAATAAATGGAAAAAAAATCTATGCCAAAGACGTTGATTTCAAAACTATTTCAGAAAATGATAGAGATGCTTTATAGTGACAGAGCTAATTTGGAGCAACACCACACATTGGAAAAATCTAGGATTATTGTGTTAGATTTTCCAATGTGTTGCTTGGTTGCTGTTCGCATACAGCTGGGTGCAAGAAATCAGTTTTTATTTTTAGCGTTCTTGACCTACAGCTGGGTGCTGAAAGCAGCTTTAAGTTTTTTTTGTTTCTTTTTACGTATTTTAGTTGCATGCTGGACTTTTCTGTTTTAGTTTTTGTAGAATCTAGAACGTTATCTTAGTTTATAAAAGATATCTTGGGCGCATACCTTAGCAGCAGGAAACATATCATATACAAAAGAAAAAAACATTTAAGTGTAATTTAGTTTCAGTCTAGTAAACAACAATTTTTAAACTGTTTGTTGTTCAGATTTTCAGCAATGCGTCTGCACTTTGTCCTACTCAAGTCTGCTGTTTTTATTGTAGTTGCAGTTTGTAGTTGCAGTTTGTAGTTGAATTATCTTTCTAATTGCAGAATCTACTTACCATGTTCTGAAAATTAACACATTGGAGAAGGATGAGTCAATCTTGAGGATCTGGCATCCTCATCCGCCACTCCCTTTCCTAAAATCCAAGTTAAGAACATCGACACTAGTTGTGGAGAATATGAGTTACACAATACCTTTCATGTTGGCAAGCTCCCACTCTCCCCACAATCTCATGGGCGACCTTATCCACAGACAAAGAAATCATCAGACATTCTGCAATTTGGCACCACCACATTTGTTCAATATTGGTTCCTAGCTGATGAGGATATTGAAGGAGACATCAGTTCTTGGATCTACCAAGATGAAGAGTTTCCACCATGCTTCCTCAAAGAAACATATCATATGGCACTCTGAGTCTACAAAAACATGAATTACAAAGGTAACGGTCTTGGGCTCCAGAAGCAAGGCGTTCTTGATCCAATCACCATCAAAAAAACCAATCACAAAACCCACAAACTGGGATGCATTCCACCAATGAGGAATCCAATGATCCAAAGGACAATTATGTGCTTGTAGAAGTCCCCTCTCTCAACGTTGAATGCATCAAAGTAAGGACCATCACTAACTCCTTAGACAATCTTGCCAACCTCTTCCACAAGATGTCCATCTGTACTGACTTACCCCTCATCCATCCCAAACTCATCAATTGGAACCAACAAGATATTGTGACTATAGACACATTTTAGAACGACGAAGCTATTGCTGACTTTGTGGGGCTTTGTGACGATATACCTACTAGCGATCACAAGAAAGGCTTTGACATCAACCTAGATGTAACAACATATTTTGGAGAACAAGCTAAGTTCCTTAATCCAAAAGACCAGAAGAATGTAAGAATAAAAAAATTAGTCCCCTAGTGAATACCTCCCTGAGGTGCTATCGGATGTAGAAAGAAAAAGAAAAAATGACATGTCTACTAATGAAAACCTCTCCAAAACATCAATAGATGAGGAACTCAGCCTACACCTAACAAACTTAAAGTGGCAAGAAAGGTCAACAATCCTAATTGAAATTTAGTCATTTGCTCCAGTACATGCACTATTGTCAAATTTGTGAGTTATCTGATGGGTTTTAACTTTTATTTATAAATGCTTCTTTTATATTTGTGTTCTTTCATTTATGAATTCACAGCAATGGAATGGAATCATAAAGTAATGGTTTGTGAATGTAGACACTAAAAATTGTCCTTCGCCTGTGAACACTATTTTTTCCCTTCAATCCTCTTTCTTCCCTAATAATTAAATAATTTTAACTATTTGATTATTGTCCAAGGTCATAATTCTGCTATTAATTAAATAATCTTAATTATTTAATTAATTCATTTCTAGTCTTTTATTCTTCTTTTTGATTAATTAAATAAATTTTAAATACGTCACTAATGTTTCTCTTCTTTCTATAATTAAATAATTTTTTATTTATTTAGTTATTATCATTTCTACTATAATTAAATAATTATTTCTATTATTTAATTATTCATTATCCTTTTCTTCCATAAATTAAATTAATTAATTATTCATTATCCTTTTATTTATTTAAATGGCTACTAATTTGTCGTTTTCTCCCACTTTTGAATTAAATTATTATTTAATTGAAAGTCAACTTTTCCCTTTTCTTCTATAATTAAATAATGCTTTCATTATTTAATTATTCACTTTCCCTCCTAAATTAAACAATTTTATAATTATTTAATTTTCTACAACAACCTATTTTTTTGTGCCAACTTATTTATCCATGCCAGTCTTATCTCTTCACATCTCATTTAATTTCCACCCTTGATTATAATTCAATCAACCGTCCATCCTTAACCTAGTCCTATTTTAGCCCTAATTTAGCCCTAACCCTATTTCATACTCTACATCTTTCAATCTGGGCCATTGATTGTCATATCTTATTGGCTTTTAATCCTAGCCCTTCATTCCGATTTGGCTTTCTATAAAAGAGACCTATCATTGTCATTTTAACTTACCTAGTTTATGCTCAAGTACATGTTCAAGGAGACAAGTACACTCTTCAATATTTTACTATCATTGTCATTAGGCTATTATTGCATACTCAAATCTGAGAGCAATCAAACATATTAAGCAAAATGGAGAAGGACAATGGAGGTGAATCGACCATGGCATAGGTAATATTGCTTTATGTTTTATGTTTCTATGTTGGATTGTGCTTTATTGTTGGTTTAGGCGTTTAGGGTTTTAGTTTTGATGCTTTATAGCCTTAACCTTGATTTTACCCTATTCTACAGCGAATAAAGGCATGTCCTTTCTATAATTCTGTGATAAATACACATTTTAACTTAATGTAGATGACAACAACACTTTACTCTAACTTTGGAAGGTGTGACAAAGTAGAGCTAACACTGCATGTTACATATTAAATTGGGTGCATGATAATCATTTATTCTAATGTTTCTAGTGCTTGGTGTACACCACCTTGCTTGCATTGTTCACATTAAAATGTTTCAAGAAACTGCTACAATATTTGGTTCCTAGGCACTGAAGATGCAGACAAACTCCTTCCAACACCTGTGCATGTGTCATCATACCAGCCATAAGATAGCAGACTTAAGAATGGCTGATGCACATAAGTGTCATTTTATTTTTGCAGACACATTTATCAAATGCAACAATAATTATGGTACAATAGGCTTTCAATCATCATGCTCATACATTATATTGCCTGATCAGTGATATTGCAGTTCGGTTCTCTTTATCAATAAATTTGCATTTATATTTTTAGGTTCATTCATTTATGTAAGCCCATAGATACATAATATTACTTTAAAAAATATAGAGCCTAGGTTCCCACCATTCCCTTCATTCCAATATCCTACTTTAGGGCTGGTCCAATGCAGGAGGCTACTGTTCAGTTCTTTTCTGTGCAGATGACCCATGAAAGTTGCATTGTAGGGGGCACAGGGATAAATAGAATCTTCACCTAAGAACCTTGACCAGGCATTTTTTTAAGAGAGATTGAGAAGGCACTAGAAAGGGGCTGAAGTTATGCAGCACCTGCTTCAAAGAATCTCAGAGGTTTTATTGAAAAATGGCAATCAAATAGAACTTTGTGACTTTTATTAATTAACCTGAAGTTATGCAATGGTAGTTTTCATATAGATCCTCAAGTTTCAGTAGCATGGCAGTAAAATTTAAAATACAACAGAACCATTTCACCTATTAAATCTAATTTGAAATTTCTCTCAGCAACTCCTGCTGAGCAAATACTGGATGTCATTATCCTTGGGATCACTTGGTTAGACTCATCCAGATGATGCCTAACAGCCATTTTTGTAATTAGAAAAGAGAATGAAGAAATCCAAGCTTGTCTCCTGATTGACTCAGCACTAAATGTCTAAAAGCTAATTTTTTGGGAAATGACAAATCACATAACCATGTCTTGGTTCTTTTTTCAGATCTGGAAAGTGCCTCTAAAACAATGGAATTTGTTGATTCCAGTTTCCAACCGTTAATCCTAAGATTCTGCGAAAATACCCATAAATTGTCGCAGTTTTGAGTCTGCCACGTAGCATATGTTAAGCTGCTGCATAAAAAATATTTTGCAAGGAAGCATAAATGTTCAATCTTTTCAAACTTATTCCAAAGACAATAGAAAAAACAAGAACCAGAGCAAATGACATTGGTGGATATAAAATGAAGGAATGAAATTGGTGGCTGAGATACCTGCCCATATCTTATTTTATGCAATCCATAATCTACAGCTGCTAGATGATGAACTGGACCAAGATCAATGACATTCGATCATTTCATAGTGAGACACCATTGAGAAGATCCTTTGAATCAGTACGTTCAACAATCTTGTGAGAGGTAACCAGAGATCCCCACCATATTGTAGAGATGGATATCACTAATGCTCCCCGTCCACCTCTTTGCTTTGTTCTACCAATTTGTAGATTTTAAAGTATTGAAAATGAGATGAAACGCAACTGTTACTAATTATTTCCTTAGCATTACCAATAATCTCTGCAAGAACAAACCCCATCCTTAAAATGATGAAAGCGACTGCCATCCCTCATGATGATTTCTCGCTCAGTAATATTTGAAATAAACTTGGTAGCAGTGTGGCAATCATCGCATACTCGGAGGTTTTTGAAAATCCTTAGGGTTGTCCCACTAGGCGTACTAATAAGGCCATAAGCAATTGCTAGTTTTTCACTGTGTTGACTAAGAATGTGTTCTTTTAGCTCCTCCTCCACATCATGTAGGACAAAGTTTGTATTGGGTGTGTATCCTGCCTGTTTCATTTGTATTTCCAAATTCTCTAATGCTGAATAGATCTTCTCTGTTTCTGCGTGAGATCTATCTCCTACAAGAAATGAGTGAACCCTGTTCAATACTTCAATCCAACTGCAACCTGGCAGCTTTTTAAGTCCCCTATTTTTCATTCTTCTTCTCACTTGTGCCGCAGCTTCCCACCTATGCTCTGAAGCATAAATATTCGACAAAAGCATATACCTTCCAGGGTTTTCTGGTTCCAACTCAAAAAGCCGCTCTGCTGCAAGTTTACCCAGCTTTATGTTGCCATGAATCCTAGAAGCACCAAGCAATGCTCCCCACATACTGGAATTTGGTTCGCATGTGGCTTTGCAGACAAACTTATTGGCCTCCTCCAGACACCCAGCACGACCAAGGAGATCAATTATACAAGCATAGTGCTCTGCGCTTCTTGAGACGCCATGATCTCTGTCCATAGAATTAAAATATTGCAAGCCTTCATCCACAAGTCCTGCACGGCTGCATGCAGAAAGCACACCAACGAAGGTGACATCATTCGGTTTCATGCCGTTTTGTTGCATTTCCTCAAAAAGCTGCAGTGCCTCGTTGCCAAAGCCATGCTGGGCATATCCTGCAATCATAGCATTCCAAGAAACCAGAACTCTTTCATAAATACTGTCAAACATCTGACGACCATCATCTATAGAACCACATTTTGCATACATGCTAATAAGAGCACTTACAACGAAGTTATCTGACTGTATCCCAAGCTTAATAATATAATTGTGCAACTGCTTCCCCAGCTGTAGAGCAGCTAAGCTTCCACATGCAGTCAGGATAGTGGTGAACGTTGTTGGATCCGGCTTGATGCCTGTCAGCATCATTTGAGAAAAACATTTAAGGGTATCCTCACTCATCTGATTCAGCACATATCCTGTAATCATTGCAGTCCATGAGACTACGTTTCGCTTTGGCATTTTTTCAAACAGTTGCCGTGCATCCTCTGTCATCCCCGTCTGCACATATCCTGCTATCATAGAATTCCATGATACAACGTCTCGTTCTGGCATTTCATCAAACAGTTGGCGCGCATTTTCCACTCTCAAATTCTTCACATATCCTGCAATCATAGCATTCCATGACACCACGTTTCTTTGCGGCATATTATCAAACACTTCAAAAGCATCATCAATTCTACCATTCTGGCAATACCCTGCAACCATGGAAGTCCATGAGATCACATCTCGTTCAGGCATTCTGTCAAACAAATCGCAGGCCATTCCCATGCTCCCTTTTCGGGCATACGCAGCAATCATTGCATTCCAGGATACAACATTTCGTTCTGGCATTTCATCGAACAGTTGGCGAGCACATTCACTTCTCCCTTTCTGCAAAAATCCAGATATCATCATATTCCACGATACAGCATTTCGTTCAGACATTTTGTCAAAAAAACATTTCGCTTCGTCGATTAGTCCACTGCGGACATACCCAGACAACATGGCAGTCCATGAGATCACATTTCGCTCGGGCATCTTGTCAAATAGTTGGCGTGCATCCTCTACTCTCCCGTTTTGAACATACCCCGAAACCATGGCAGTCCACGAAACTATATTTCGTTCAGACATTTTGTCAAAAACTTGGCGTGCATCTTCTATTCTACCCTGCTTTGCATATTTTGTAATCCTGGCATTTTGAGAACCCACGTCTAAAATGACAGTTTCATTGCGTCTAAGGTTTGATTTCCATTTGGCTGTTGAATTTAGATATATACGAGTCATTTTAAGGTAGTTTTGGACTTGCAGGGCATAGTTTTTCTGCTGCTTCCATCTGGAGTCCGCGCACGGATTGGAAACTGCTTTCATTGCCTGTTATTTCAAAATGCAATTGAATCCACTGTATCCCTATTTCAAAAAACTCTCTGTAAACAAGTTTTCGTTCTATTTCTCACCTTTCCCAGTTAGAGAACTTGTTTTTATAATTTGCTTGGTCATTTCTTCTCGGCAGCATGTCACTTATACGATAGATTCGCAAAGCATCCGACGATTCTTGTGAACATTTACGCCGAAGGCGTTCCTCTGTGAGAGAGAGAGCGCTCTAACTATTGATAAGGCCGGTCAAGAACGTCTTAATACTATAGAAAGAAATCCGACTGTTCAAGAGTTCTATACTCCGCCATATTCCATTGTTTTTTGTGTGCATTAGGGTGGCGTTATTGTTATCGTCATTGACAGGACTCCTGTGGATTGCCACCGAAAGCCTTACTTTATCCTGTTTCTGCAAAACCCCCTGTTCTGCTTCGAATGCAATGTGTTTGTGTTTTGGTTATTTTACATTTATCTTGCAATTGAGTGATATATATAGAGTTAGTATTCAATATTTTTGGAAAAAATTTGTGTAAATTTTCTACATCAATGTTTCAAACGTGATCTATCATCAAGATTTTAATTTTAAAGTATTATATGAATATGGAAAAAGAACAATTTTCAAGAATTAGATATTCAAGTTTTCAAATTACTATATAAATGTGGAAAAAGAATAATCTTTGGAAATTAAGTATATAAAGATTTCAAATTATTATAAAAATATGAAAAAAGAATAATCTTTGAAGATAAATGATTAATTAGTTTATTGTTGCGTTTAACTCTCTTGAAATGCATTATTTTTCATTTTTTTTGTTTCAACACTTGCATGAATCAAACAAAACCAAAATTATTCAGGATATAATAAATCATAAAAGGAATGGAGAGAAACCTTATATTTACATAACAAAGGCTTGATGCACATGCATATGGGAAAAAAATCTTAAACTAGAATCTCTTGCAAACAATCACTTATAAAGAAGATGGCTTCAAACTAATAAACCAAATGGTTTATTGAAACTTGTGTGTAATGTATGTTAACAAGACTTGATCATTGGGCTTTGTATTTTTCACCTCGCTTAAAAATAAACTATCAACCATATGGTAGGACATACTTTTCCTTTTCTTGATCGTGTCAAATAATAAGACTCCTAGCATGGGGCTAAACTAAGGCATGAGATTCCAAGGTTGCTTCCTTTATAATGTGATAAACATGTATATTGTATTAAGTGAAAAGTGTCTACCATGCAACTTGACTTTTTTTTAATTGAATGAATGCATAATACAAAATTCGAGTTGTCTGTAGTTTTTTGTTGCATGCAACTCGACTTTTACTTTCTACTCCTAAGACAAGCAACAAAATTTACCAACTACTGTGTGACTCTAGACTAAATCATACTCTTAGAGGAGGACCACACCATGTGATATCAGATGTCACTACCATGTGACCGCCATGTGAAATCAACAATGGGACTCTATAGTTAGTAGAAAGTTAGAAGAGAAACATGCCTGCCAAGAAGTCGACGTAGTCGTCGTGTAAGCACCACCTCACAAGGGATGTCACTATATAATAATTGTAGACACGTAAAATATACCAATTGACATTGTGCACTTGATCCCGACTACTAACATCGTTTCTTCACGAATCATCCCTCAGTCTAATCATTTAATCAAATCTCCTTATATAATTAAATTCATCAATTTCTCTCTCTTAATTAAATAAATAATTTTATCTAATTGAGTCAATCTCTTGTGGTAATTAAATCAATCCATCTGATCTAATTATCCCTATTTAATTAAATAACTAATTTTATTTGATTAAATCTCTAAAGTCTATCCATTAAATTAAATAAATTGAAACCTTATTTGATTTAATCTAACACCATCTCTTTTAATTAAATAAATCAAAATCCTTATTTAATTAATCTCTTAATCATATTCCTCTCTTATTTGATTTAAATAAATCCATCAATTTGAGTCAAATAGGTCACATCATCTAATCTCCTATTAAATTAATTAACCCTTGATTAATTTAATTTTGAATCATGTCCCATCCTCTAGATTTTTCAAGTTGCACATGAAAATAGATTTAATTCATTTATTAAAACTCTATTTTCCTCACAAGGCATCTTTTGGAATATTCTCCAAGTTTGAATTCAAAAATTCCAAGTCAACATGTACATCCAACAGGGAAATAAATTCATCTTACATGTCCTTTGTCTTGAGCCAAGTGGAATTTATTGCAATTTCCCTTCCCTCTTGCAAGTCATTTCAACAAATTTGAAATTCAAAAATATGCATTTATTGGCACAATCCCCAAAACTTGCACATCCTCCATCCATTCATAGACTAACAAGTGGCATCATGCCATTGGATGAATGTTAGTCCCAAATTTCTCAAATTTGGACATTCATCCATCTTGGCATTCTATAAATAAAGTGCTCATATCTTCATCTCATCATCCACAAATTATGCAAAGTTATTATGCTAAAATATTTAGCCATTTTCATCCATTGCCATTGAGTTCTTAGCTAGGTTTTTGCAGATTTTGGCTTGGAGCTCTCATCCTTCACTATCAAAGTGGATCAATCATCATCAACATATCAAACT
This sequence comes from Sequoia sempervirens, assembly GCA_007258455.2. Lineage (NCBI taxonomy): Eukaryota > Viridiplantae > Streptophyta > Pinopsida > Cupressales > Cupressaceae > Sequoia > Sequoia sempervirens. The sequence continues at coordinate 243,062 of VDFB02111931.1, read as the reverse complement.
TGCATCTTAGGAATTAGGAAAGGGCCAATTTTCACATCAAATTGGCACCAATTCCCCCATGGGATCATGTGTTTGCTTTTCTAATTAGGATTGAATCTATATTTTCTTGTTTTATTGTGTTCTTCATTATTTTCTTTCTTAATTTGAAGCTTGTAAATGGATTTCATGGGGAATCCTTGTTCATGCTTGCAATATCTAACTTAATGTGTTTATTCTCTTTGTTTTGCAGGTATCAACATCATACCCTGAACAATATACCTTGAACAACAAAACAACCCTTATGACTCAACCCGCGGGATCAACATCATACCCCGAACAACAAAACAACCGTCCACCATCCAATTACAATGATAAACCTCGTACGTGGGAAAGGAACAAAAACATTACTAATGATGGTGTTGTCGATGCTAAGGTGTCATTAGTGCCCCTCGCCAAAATACACCCGCACCACAAATCCAAATCCAACACCAAAATAATCATCACTCAACACAACAACTGAACAACAATCCAACAATCAATAATCTCAATGATCAAAGGGGACCACCTTAATGCAAGAGTTATCCCAAGTGAAAATACACCACTTTGGGGGAACCACTTGAAGACATAATGAAAAAACTGATAGATGAAAAAATCATCAAGCCTCCCACATTTGAGAATTACCAAGAACCAGATGTGAAACCTCCTTGGTATAACGAGAATCAACTCTAAGAGTTCCATAAAATCATACCACAAACAGTTGCATGAGATTAAATAACATCATTCAAGATCTCATCGATAAAAGAATCATAAATATGGAACAACCTACAGGAAACCAGGATCTTAAGATATATACGAATCTGATGTTGAATCATGGCAATAAAGGGAATAACAATAACAAAGATAAAGGGAAAGGCACCCACTCAAACGTAAATCATGTGTATGAAACAGTTGTCGCCTCTCTAGATGAAAACTGCATGGTCATTACTATCAAGGGCGCCTATGCCAAAGATTGTGGAGTCACCACTAGAGGCGGCAAAGTAACCATCGTAGGATCATCCCAGCCAAACAGAGTCCTTGCATCTAGATTCGTTCCTAATGGCTATAATGTCCTAGATCAACTCAAGAGAACGCTAGCGCAAATCTCCATCATGGAGTTGCTAAAAATCTCATCTGCCCATAGGAAAATCCTTGAAGAAGTGTTGGCCTCATCCACTGTCCCCGCAGATCTTGATGCGGAACAATTCCAAGCTATGGTCAGAAATATCATTACGAATAATCTTCTTACATTCTCCTACTAGGATTTCCCCGCTCAACCATCTCACAACTGTGCACTTCACTTGGAAGCCATAGTACATAAGAGAAAAATCAAAAGGGTCTTGGTGGATGGAGGTGCGGGCTTGAACATATGTTCCCTAAGTCTCATCAAGCAATTGAAAATATCAGAGCATTCCATTGACAAAGGAAAGGGTATCACGATAAGAGCATATGATGACCAAGAAAGAGTGTCTCAGGGCACAATCAAACTCCCTATTCAAGTAGGGCCTACCATCATGGAAACCACTTGTCAGGTCTTGGACCTCGACTTGCCATATAATATCATCCTAGGACATCCATGGATCCATGCAATGAAAGCAGTAGCATCAACTTTCCACCAATGTGTGAAATTTACACATAACGGACAAGAAGTTACCATCCATGGAGATCATGAACCCTTCTCCTATTGCAAAAATCTTGAAGCAAAGTATTACAAAATCCCCCAAGTACCAAAAAATGATGAGGGTCCATCCATACCATACATCGATCCCACCACTCTCACATCCACTTCTGTGATAGAGACACCTACCACTCCCGCCATTCCCACCATCTTTGACATCAAGCTCATTATCCAAGATAATGATTGTGGAAACTACAAGCTCCCTAATAACGCTTTTGTGGTAGGAGAGTTACCACAATCTCCTAGATCACGGGGATGACCGCAAATAAATGAAGCCTCCACATCCCAAATGTCTCCTGAAAACTATCTAGAATTCACAAGTTGGGGAGATCTTGGACGAGAAGTTATTGAGGCAGATCCATCTCATATGCTATATCAAGATGAAAGACCAATGGATGATTTACTAATGGATGATAGAAGCAAGGGCCTACAAATGATGCTCGCAATGGGCTACGACAGAAATCAAAGACTGGGACAAAACGACAATGGACTTATAATACCCATCATGCTAGAGATGCGACCGATAACAAATCTTGGCCTTGGATGTACCCCTCCAAGTATAACCATACAAGGCCAAAATCCTCTTATTAGAATAGTTAATAATCCTCCTCAACCAACCCCAGCAGAACTACGCTTACCAATGTCTACAAGTAGAGTCATAGATAACTTTACATTTGATATAACCGACGTCTGTAGTAGTAGCGATGACGAGGATCACCTGACTAACTTACCTAGGCTATTTGAGGATACCACTCTTTGCATGATTAGCACCCTATCTTTTGAAACAAACCATCAAAATCATGAGATCCACCTAGTATATCCCCAACTCATCGACTACGACCAACAAGGACCACCAGTTCTTGATACATTCAAAAATGATGAGGCACTCTTGGAATTCATGGGATTGCAGGATAACATTCTAGATGGGGATCACAAAACAGGGTTTATAATGGAGTTGGACACACATGCCTATTATGGGGAAATGATTGAATCCTTCAATCGCAAAAGCAAGAAATTAAGAATAATATCCAAGTCCTTGAGTGAAAACCACACTGTGGCACTCTCTGACTAGGAAAAAGTAAAAAGAAAGGACGCATCCAACAGTGAAAACCTCTCTGAGGCACCCGAGGATGGGGGATTCAATCTTCCTTTAAGAGCTATTCATCAGGAAAAATCAATAGTCTTAGTAGAAAAATGCAATCCGGTCAACCTAGGAACATAGGAGACCCCACATATCACATTCTATGCAGAATCACTACTATCAGAAGAGCAAGAGCTCCTAGCGGCATTCCTAAGAGAAAGACAAATAAACTTTGCATGGAGTTATGCTGACATGCCAGGGCTTGATCCAGAGACCATGGTTCACCACTTAGCAATGTATCCAGAAGCAAAGCCTGTCAAACAAAAGCTTCAAAAAATGCATCCTCAAATCACCCTATTAGTCAAAATGGAGCTAAAAAAGCTACTAGATGCAGGATTCATTCGACCGATAGACTATCTAGAATGGGTATCAAATTTGGTACATGTTTTAAAACCCGACGGAAATATCAGAATTTGCACAGACTTCAGAGATTTGAACAAGGCATGTCCAAAAGATGACTTCCCGCTTCCCAACATCGACATGATAGTAGACATGATAGTGAGACATGAGATGTTGTCACTAATGGATGGATTCTCAGGATATAATCAGATCATGATAGCTAAAGAGGACCAACATAAAACAATTTTCACTTGTCCATGGGGGACATACTATTGGAACATGATGCCATTTGGCTTAAAGAACGCAAGAGCAACATATCAAAGGGATATGACATTGATATTCCGTGACATGATCCATAAGACGGTCGAAGACTATGTTGACGACATTCTAGCTAATTCCAGAAAGAGAAAAGATCACATAGCAACCCTAACTTCCATCTTTGATAGACTGGAGGAGTACAAGGTTAGACTAAACCCAAAGAAGTGCATCTTTGGCATACAATCAGAAAAACTGTTAGGATATATAGTGTCAATGAGAGGCATCGAGGTGGATCCAGCAAAAGTAAAAGCAATCCTCGAGATGGAGGCACCGAAAACATTAAAGCAATTGAGAGGTCTCCAAGGCAGACTCCAATCCATCTGACAATTCATAGCACAATTGGCGGACAAACAGAACCCATATTCTCACCTACTCCACAAGGGAGTAGCATACAAATGGGATACCAAGTGTGAAGAGGCATTTAACAAAATCAAAGAATATCTTAACACTACCAGTCTTAATGCCACCAATCCCAAGAAATCCATTGATTCTATATGTATCAGCCACAGTAGTAGCCCTTGGAGCTCTCTTAGCTCAGCATGACGAAAAATGGAACAGAAAGGGCCATTTATTACATCAGCATGACAATGGTTGGGCATGAGCTAAACTATTCATTCATCGAGAAAGCATGCCTTGCAGTAGTGTTTGCATCACAAAAATTCAGACATTACATGTTGGCACATAAAATAAAACTCTGCCAAAATTGATCCTCTCAAGTATCTACTATCAAAGGAAATGCTCACAGGAAGAATGGAAAAATGGGTGATGATACTGTCAGAATACGACATTGAATATGTGGAGAGGAAAGCAATCAAAGGCCAAGTCATCACAGATCAACTTGCAGAAGCACCAATCTATTTCAAAAATCCTCTCATCTCAGAGTTTCCAAATGAATCCATTTTTAATCTCAACATAGCTAGCCACTGGAAACTGTACTTCGATGGCTCATACACGTAGCATGGATCAGGAGCTAGTGTTTTCTTTATCACACCACAAGGGGATTGCATACCAAGGTCATACAAACTGGTTTTTCCTTGCACCAATAACATTATGAAATACGAGGCTTTAACCATAGGTCTCAGAATAACAGTGCAGTGGAACATCATAGCTCTCAAAGTATACGGAGACTCCCAATTGATCATAAATCAAGTCAATGATGAATACCAAACCAAGGACGACAAACTCACTCCATACAAGAAATTGGTGGACTCTCAAAAAATACTTCATCAAAATAACATTTGAGCAGATTCCTAGAACCAACAACAGAGCAGCAGATGCCATGGCAACAATTGGATCCTTGTTGGACATCCCCCACAACGTTCCAAAATATGAATTCCTGATTGAGTAGCTTCTTGTCCCTACATTTGAGGTACCAAAATCAGAATATGTGTTTGAAATTGTTGGTCCTGGAGATCCTTGGTATCATGACATCTACACATACCTTCGAATAGGAGTCATACCCACCGACCTACCCTCAAATCTAAAATGAACCTTTGTTAAAAAGGCGTCTAGATTTGTCATCCTAGGTGATACCCTATATCGTAGAAGCATAGAAACCCTATATCGTAGAAGCATAGAAGGAACCCTATTGCATTGCCTAAACGCTAAGGAGGCATTAACCGCTCTAACTGAAGTACATAACGGTATTTGTGGTTCACACTCGAGTGGAATGACCATAGCTAAGAAACTGTTGAGGATGGGGTATTATTGGCCCACAATGGAAAGAGAAGCACACGATCATGCCAGAAAGTGTCTACAATGTCAGTAGCATGGGGACCTCATCCATGCTCCAGCTCAAGAGCTTCATCCTATCGTCACACCATGGCCCTTTTCGCAGTGGGGGCTTGATCTCATTGGAAAAATCATGCCCACTTCATCTAACGGCCACAAATTCATCATAACCGCAACGAAGTACTTTACTAAGTGGGTGGAAGCCATACCCATGACGTATATAACTAGAAAGCAAATTTCTAAGTTCATCTTGAATTACCTCATTTTCTGTTACGGTGTCCCACAAGCCATTATCTCAGATAATGGGACACCATTTAAGAATCAGGAGGTTCATGACTTATGCAAGAAATTCAAAATCCAACATCGCTTCTCCACCCCATACTATCCCCAAGGCAATGGCCAAGCAGAAGCTACAAACAAAACCATTCTGAAAATACTCAAGAAAACAGTTAATGACGCAGGTCGTGACTGGCATTTACAACTTAATCCTGCCCTCTGGGCCTATCGAACCAACATCTGCACACCCATTGGCATCACCCCCTTCTCCCTGGTCTACGGATCAGAAGCGGTACTCCCCATTGAGATCGAGATCCCATCACTCAGGATATCACTGCAGAACCTCGTCACAGATGAAGAGTATCGAGTGTCAAGATTGAATGAGCTGGACCTATTGGATGAGTGACATATAGATGCTTTGAATCATTTGCAAGTCTATCAGAATAGACTCAAAAGGAGCTATAATAAGAAAATCAAAAGCAGGACTTTCCAAGTTGGAGAACTGGTATTAAAAGAAAATCAGAAGAATGTCCCAAACCCAAGCAGCAAAGGAAAATTTGAACCTAATTGGTTGGGACCATTCGTTATCACAACAAGTTACAAATCAGGGGCATATCAATTATCAACACCCAAAGGGGAACCTTTGCAAGAGCCCATGAATAGCTCCCATCTCAAAAAGTTTTATGCCTAAGTCTTTCAGGGTATAGAACCAAAAATAAAAAAAAAGTCAGAAAATGTCCTGAAAAAATGGTTACTTCGACGAAAACCTGGCAAACAGGTGTCTTGGTAACAACAAAAAAAATCAAAAAAACAAAATATCCAAAAAAATTAGAAAAAGGATTGAAAAATAGTAAAGAAAAAATGTCCTCCAGTGAAAACCACTATGGTGGCGCTTTAGACAAGTACCTTGGTGAAAACCTGGAAAATAGACACCTTGTGTAAATAAGCACTTTCCATCCACCAGGATCTTTACGGCTTGTTCTGCATCACCCATACATTTCGCTTCCACCATCCATCGCATTCAGGCCTCCATCCATCACTCATCCACTCGCATCCGCACCATAGCTTGGTCATGTTTTCATATCATGATCCCTCCTAGTACTACTCGACCCATCCTCAAGGTCAGTTTTTCCTACCTTTATTAGAATAGTCTATTGCATCATGCTGGGGGCATGTTCTTATCAGATCAGATTCGTGTATGTTCTTAAAGTCCTAAATATCAGAAAATCCAAAACATATCAAAACATATCAAAATCCCAAAAACATGTCACAAATCATTAAAAGCCAAAAAATAGGGTCGTCTTGTCGAACTATGTCGTCTCTAAGCTTGAATGTAGGCAAGGTTGATCTTTGATCATCCCCCGAGACACTTAAGTCAGTCCTTTAGGAGTTTGCAATAATAAACTGACATTTCATCATGAATATCATATGTAAATCAGTCAAGTCGTCAGTCAAACTACGTGGTCTCTACATCTATAACGTAGGCAAGGCTACTCTGTTGATCAGCCCCCAAGGCCCCTAGGATAGGTCTTTAGGTTAGTCTCTTGGTCAAAATATCAAAAAATCCCAAAACATTTAGAAAATTAGAAAATCAAAACATTTAAAAATCTCAAAAAATACCAAAAACAACCTCAAAACATTTTAAAACGTCAAAAACATCCAAATATTTGAAAAAAAAACCATCTATCTCATCTCGCTTGCACCCACAATAACAAGACTCATAATAAACTGATTGTCATCCTCAATCTTTGGTAAGACAATCAAAAACAAGTCTAGCAGGATAAAAGTGAAAACTCAAAACGTCAAGTCTTAGGTCTAAGTCAGTGCATAAGCAAGTTGGTCATCTCTTCGTATCGTGATGTAGGAGCATCCAGTGGTGTAAGGGCAATCTTGCATCACCCAAAAATAGTTAAATTTCAAGTTTCTTAGTTTTTAGATATTTTTACATTTCTGGATATCCTTTTTGTCATAATGAAATTCTCAATTTACGGTTTTTATTTTCTATTCCTAGGTTGAAAAATATTGCAGTTTTAGTTTCCCAGATTTGCACCTGAAAATATTTTGGGTGAGATTTGAGGCACTTAGAGTTCCCGGAACAGCCCCGAAACTTGCCGAAATCATCGTAGCAATTTTGAGCGCGTTATTGACTTTAAGACATTTCTAACGGTTCAAACGGTTCGCGAATCGGAGTCCCGGATCAAAAGTTATGGCCCCGGGAAGTTGGCGCACTTTCTAAAAGACAATTGCAAATGCTCTTTTGAAATTTGAACTTCATGTTGTAAATTTTCAGCGCCAAACCGCCTAAACTCAAATTTGAATATTGTTTTGGCTCCAAACTAATGAGGAGCTCTATTTATGGGCGGGTTTCTAATTTTTGGGTAACTTTTTGGGGACAAACCCGCATATTGTGAAAGGGTTATTCTATAGCTTTATGTAACTCTGTAATGTGTTGTAGAACTTTGTGGATTTGAGATCCCTCTGCTACGTAAGAGAAGCTCCATTTTCTGAATAATAAAAATTATTTTGTTTGTGGATTATTTTCTAAGTCTCGGCTGCTCCCTCATCAAGGGTATCGAAGCTGGTTTCTTTGAGCTGCGGTGGAGGATCGCCGCATCATGAGGCGCCCGGCACCGTGACCGCGGGTTGTGGGGCCCAGGTCGTAGCGGGAAAGCATTGCCCGTGGGCGAGCGTGCCTTCCTGGTGGTGCTGGTGGCCGTGAGGTGGTCGAGTGGCGAAATGTTGGTGGAAGAGATGCAATCCAGCAGCCCTCCGCATATCGTGATTACGCGCTATAAAAGAGCAAATTTTGGAGTAAAGAGGGTTAAAACCGGTGGAGCAGGAAAGGAGGTTTGGAAGGAAAGGAAGGTCCAGAGCTGTAGAAGAGGGAAGAAGAAGCAAATGATCAAGACCAAACGCTAATGGGTAATAATTCAAAAATTGAGAAAAGACCTGAGCTGTATCCCGTATTCCTTAAGTCTAACCCCGAAGAGTTGGATCGACCGGATCAACAAACTAGAAGCAAATATTTTGAGTATGAGGAAATAGAGGACCGAGATTGGGTTAAGTTTGTGAAAATGAAGTTGAAGGGACATGCCAGTATTTGGTGGAAAGAGGTCTAGTTGGAAAGAAATCGAAGAGAAAAAGGAAATATCACCAGATGG
>VDFB02111931.1:170472-234303 GCA_007258455.2 Sequoia sempervirens | reverse complement strand
TTGAAGTTCAGTTCTGCAAACCATCCAAAAACAGATGGGCAGACAAAGGTTGTTAACAGGAGTTTGGGTAACCTACTGAGATGTTTGGTAGAAGATAAACCCAAGGGATGGGACTTGATCTTACCCCAGGTAGAATTTTCTTACAACAATTCTGTCAACAAAAGCACTAGTAGATCACCATTCCAGATTGTGTATGGAGGTAGCCCCAGAACAGCTCCAGAATTGAGGAAGATGGACCAAGAGAAGAAAATAAGTGTTGAAGCTGAAGATTTTACAGAACACATCAAGGATATACGTGAGAAGGTAAAAGAACATATTACCAAGATGAATATGCAGTATAAGGCTAAGGCAGATCAGAAGATGAGGTATAAGGAGTTTCAGATTGGTGATGAAGTGATGGTCCACTTGAGGAAAGAAAGGTTTCCAGTGGGAACATATAACAAATTGAAGATGAAGAATTTTGGTCCCTATAAAATTTTGAAGAGGCATGATTCAGGGAACTCATATGAGGTAGAGTTGTCAGATGGATTCAACATTTCCCCTGTGTTCAACATTTCAGATTTGACAGAGTATCATGAAGGTGGACCAGAGGAAGCACCAGCAATAGGGCAGTATGGCATTCCAGCACCTACTTCAAAAAGGGAGGAGATTGAAGCAATCTTGGATAGTCATGTGGGAAGGAGTACCAGAAACAGGCAGTATGAAGAATATCTAGTGAAATGGAGAAGAAGGCTTGTGGAAGATTCATCCTAGCTATCTAAGGCAGCGGTTGACCAGTTGGATTTTCCTCAACCATTTAAGACATGACGGGGTCACTTCTCAAATTACCCTGGGTGTCTGATGCAGGAGCATCCAGTGGTGTAAGGGCAATCTTGCATCACCCAAAAATAGTTAAATTTCAAGTTTCTCGGTTTTTAGATATTTTTACATTTCTGGATACCCTTTTTGTCATAATGAAATTCCCAATTTATGGTTTTTATTTTCTATTCCTGCGTTGAAAGATATTGCAGTTTTAGTTTCTCAGATTTGCACCTGAAAATCTTCTGAGTGGGATTTGAGGCATTTAGAGTTCCCGGAACGGCCCCAAAACTTGCGAAAATTGGCATAGAAAATTTTGAGTGCGTTATTGACTTCAAGACCTTTCCAACGGTTCAAACGGTTCGCGAATCAGAGTCCCGGATCAAAAGTTATGGCCTCGGGAAGTTGGCGCACTTTCTAGAAGATACAATTGCAAATGCTTTTTTGAAATTTGAACTTCATGTTGTAAATTTTCGGCGCCAAACCGCCTAAACTCAAATTTGAATGTTGTTTTGGCTCCAAACTAATGAGGATCTCTATTTATGGGGGGTTTCTAATTTTTGGGTAACTTTTTTGGGACAAACCTGCATATTGCGAAAGGGTTATTCTGTAGCTTTCTATAACTTGCATGTGTTGTAGAACTTGGGGATTTGAGATCCTCTGCATGTAAGAAGCTCCATTGTCTGAATAATAAAATTATTCTCTTGTTTGTGAGTTATTTTCTAAGTCTCGGGTTGCGCTCTCATCATATCGGTAACTCATCGTCCAAATTGGTCCCTTATCAATCATCAGTTAGAACGCTTTGGATAAACGAAATGACGTGCCACCATCCACTAAGATGTCCTAGGATGAATTGTTCCTACAATGGGCATTATCTTTTGGCAATAGTTTCCGTTCTTATCCTTAGAAAAACACATCCTCTTTCTGTTAGTGGTATTGAAGAGCATCAATTTGTTTGTTTACTTGATCTTGTCTTTTGATTTATCTTATTGCACTCATTCCAAGGACTTCTCGATGATATCCGAATGAAGGATTTAGAGAAACAGGAATGGGGCAACAATTATTTTTTGTCTTTTGTGCTTGTTGGACGTTCTTGTAATATAACCTTGGCAAATACTTGCTTTGTTAGGTATGTACGGAGGAGGTCTTGGACAACTTGTTTACTATTGCATTGAAAGGTTCACCTTTCTATGTTTTGGCCCGAGGTGTTTGAAACGTCTGAAGTGCATCCTAGCAAATTTTGTGTATGTCAGGTGTGAACAAGGATACTCCTATATGCTTGTCAAGTCAAAGTCCATCACACTAGGTACAACGCCATCCTAGTTTTCTATACCTTGATGCATCGTACCACATGTGTTATCAAACATAAGGAATTCGACCCTTTGAAAATCCCAATTCCTCTGCAAGTAATCATCATCATTTGCATTTTCATCATCTTGTGTCTCGTTGAAATTACTTCTTCTCTTCTTGCTTACCGCACTAACAAGGTACTATGACAGTTGATCATCATCATCATCACCATCATCGTTACCGCACTAACAAGATACTATGACAGTTGATCATCATCATCATCACCATCATCGTCATCGATCCTGCATTCACAAATCATTAGCATATTGCATCAACATATCACATAGGAAACATATGCATTGCATTTCCATCATCATATAAACATGTCATTATAAGCATTCTTTATTGATAAGCACATTCATTTTTATTACATTGCATCCATTTCTTGTATCACATTATATCTATCACATAAATCATTGCATAACATTTTCATAAGCATTTCATAATTATTTCACCATTATCACATACTACATAATCACACACAATAGGTACATAAAGCATTATAAATAATTCATTTGCATACATACTTGCATAGCATCATAACATCATCTCATCACATTATGTTTATATTACATCACGCATCATCATACCACTTTGCATTAACATATCATTGCATCATATTAAATGTATCACATACATTACATCATCATTTAATATGTTTAGGATAATGACATTTGTTATTCTAAGCATCTTAAAAAACCATATCATTTGCATTACATAAAATCATCTCATTTGCATCATATCACGACCATCGCATTACATCATTACACCATCTCATAAATAGCATCATAAATCATTCATTCCACATAAGCATAAATAGTCCATCACATACAAAGTGTATATGCAGCCATAATTATTTATACACATAAGTCACATATCATTTCGCATGTAGATCATATCATTTTGCATATTACAATCCACATCACATATCACATCACCATTTGCATCAACATAAAATAGATCATCATATAAACAACATCATTGCACATCACATTTTGCATATCATAGGTCAACATAATATAGATCTGTTAGTCATAATCATAATGCATACATCATCAGAAATAAATGCATCCATAAAAGCATCATTGCACAACATATAAAAATAAATCATCCATTCATAAATAATAATAAAAGAGTACGCATCACATCATATCAAAATCACCACTAACTCATATATATATATCAATAACGCAATTTTCATAGTACAATAATAAATCGGATCACTGTACATAAATGTCAATTAGTACAAAAGGCCCATCAGGCTATCAAAAAGGAGCCCATAAGGCACAAAAGCATCATAGCATCTTGATCATGCTCTGTCCCTGTGTATGCTACCCTCACCCCTGTCTCTGTGGCCCTCTACTGGTATGTGGCTGGCCCGCTCTGAGTACTCTGGGGCCTGCTCTACTCTGGGTACGACCTCGTGATAGTACCTCTGATAGTACTCAGCCTCTCGGACGACATCCCTGTATGACCGAATTGACACTGTACCCTAGGAGGAGGAGGCTACCATGCTTTGTAGCTGTTGTCTCCTGCCCAACTCTGTAGCTGCATGTAGCTCTGCAGCCTGTCTTTGCTAAATGGCCTGATCCCTCTCGGACCTGAGCTGCTCTCTCTTGACTCTCACCTGATCTCTCTCAGCGGTCACAGTCTATACCTAGGCCTGTAACTGCACAATCAACGCATCCCGAGGATCCAATTGTCTAGTTGGCTATACCTATGGCTGTACCTACAGCTGCACCCGAGGTTGATCCTCGCCCCATGGTGGTACACCTGGTGGCACCTGTTGTTGATTTGGCATTTGAATGTCTCCCTTCCCAAGCTGGATTGGAGGCACAACTGGCTAATCCTGTCGAACCTCAGCCCTTCGTCCTCATCCTCGTCCTCTGGCTCTAACTCTCCGCAGATCTAGGACTGCTCCTGGAATCATCAATCGAAGCAGAGGTCGGAACCAATCTCTATAGGCCTATGTCATGTTTGGATTTGCGAGTCCTTGATCGTAGGCCCATGGTCGAGCCACCAACTTCCTAAAGCTATCCACCACCTCCGAAGCAGGATATACCGCCCCCATGACACATGTGTCATGCTGCGGGCGAAGATGGATACATAATCATCATTTGGGCGATCCTGAGGCTCCCCAAACTGATGCTGCACGCGCTCGGGTAGGTACCTCTCAATCATAGTGTGCTCCCGCCCCTACATAAAACAGTCTTGGTGGCAGTAGAACATCTGATCAGCATCGTCGGCCCATCCGAGCCAACCAAGGTATGGTCGCCAAGTAAAAACCTGCATCTCGTCCAAGACCCTCCTCCAATAGATCTTGTGCTCACTAGTGTGTGTGAAGGACACACCACCTCTGTATCTCCACACGAGGGGATCATCTGGCACCATCAGAATTGAAACAACACGTGGACACAACACAATAATGTGCTCCCACGCCTAGATGTGAAGAAGAGTCACCCCTACTCCAAGTGCTCTGCCATCCATGTAGACGTACTCATGAAGGTCTCTGTATAACGAAGCTAGAAGTACAGGCCCCCAAGAAAAATGAACCGGCCTATCTCAAACCATCCGCTCCCAACAGTATCCCCAGCTGGGACTGAAGTATCGACCTCGTCTGTCAGGGGCAACGAGACCCGAAATGATGGCTGCAATCACCTAGCGGTAGGGAGGTGCCAGGATCCCACTCAAGCTCTATCTGCCCTTCGCAAAAGACAATCTTGTCTGTGGCGAGGACTTTGAAGCAGGCCTCACGCCCCTTGTCCATGTCAAAAATTGTCAACGACCGTGAATCATCAATTGCAAAATACGCCAAACGTCCTCTAAGGTGATGGTGGCCTCGCCAGTGGGAAGGTGAAACGAAGAAGTCTCGTTGTGCCATCTCTTAGCCAGCGCTGATAGCATCCCTAAGTGAGTGCGCACGGGCGCCACGTAGGCAATGTACTATAACCCTGCAATTCGAAGTCGATCCTGGTCCCTGTCGCTCAGGTCTCGCAAGTAACCGGTTAGGTCCCGCGACCTATGCTCTCGGGAGTAGAGCTCCTTCGCCATGTCCTGCACCAAGAAAGGTCACCATGTTAAAAAAATTGAAAAATTATTCGTCGCAAGTTCAAAGAATCTTTCCAGCGGTGCAACCTGTGGTGGCGTCGCAGTTTGATTTCTATTCAAACTCCAACGCTAGGCACAAAATCACAAAATAGCACCGCCACGGTGCAATTTCTCATCCAACGGTGCACTTTGGGCATAATTGAGACCGCCACGTCACACTTTCCAAATCCTCTCGCCGGCCCCAAGCTTAGCGTCAGAGTTTTTAAACTCCAAACTGCACTACTACGACGTTATTTAACACCGAGCGGCGCAGTTTGACTTCTAAGCGGCACCATATAGCGCCACTGGAGACTGACCGATCTTTAAAGGCATTAAATGAAGCAATAAATGAAAAACGAGGCTCGGGTAAGGGTCACATACCGGTGCCCTGATGCCAGGTGGCTGCTGGTACGTCTGAACTTGATCAAAAATATGTAGGGAAAGCTATCATTGTGCCATATCGTCAGGGGGTCTGAGCTCAAGTCTCAAGGTTACTATTGGAGGTGTTTGAAAGTGACTTGAAAGTGACCCCTTGGGCCCCTTTTAAGCCTAAAAATTAGGGTTTTTTCACCCTGATTGGCTGTCTTGCTAGGGTTTTCGACCCTCGAACTTGTTTTTGTCTAGTTGAGACCTGTTTTACATCGTTTTATTACGTTTAGACATGTTTTTAGCCTCTTGAAGCCTTTTCGGACTTTTCAGGCACTTTGTCCTCTTTTTTTTGTGAGATCACCCAAAAATTGAAATTTTCGTCCAATCTCTTGAGGGGGCATTATAATGGCATGTTTCCTCTCACTAGGCAGCAATGGGGCAAGTTTTTAAATATTGAAATTTTTTGGCATTTATCGAGATCGCTTATTCTTTGAACCAACGCAACAAGTGCATTGCTTCAAAGAGGGGCAAAACGTAGACACGTAAAATATACCGATTGACATTGTGCACTTGATCTCGACTACTAACACTGTTTCTTCCTAAATCATCCCTCGGTCTAATCATTTAATCAAATCTCCTTATCTGATAAATTCATCAATTTCTCTCTCTTAATTAAATAAATCATTTTATCTAATTGAGTCAATCTCTTGTGGTAATTAAATCAATCCATCTGATCTAATTATCCCTATTTAATTAAATAACTAATTTTATTTGATTAAATCTCTAAAGTCTATCCATTAAATTAAATAAATTGAAACCTTATTTGATTTAATCTAACACCATCTCTTTTAATTAAATAAATCAAAATCCTTATTTAATTAATCTCTTAATCATATTCCTCTCTTATTTGATTTAAATAAATCCATCAATTTGAGTCAAATAGGTCACATCATCTAATCTCCTATTAAATTAATTAACCCTTGATTAATTTAATTTTGAATCGTGTCCCATCCTCTAGATTTTTCAAGTTGCACATGAAAATAGATTTAATTCATTTATTAAAACTCTATTTTCCTCACAAGGCATCTTTTCGGAATATTCTCCAAGTTTGAATTCAAAAATTCCAAGTCAACATGTACATCCAACAGGGCAATAAATTCATCTTACATGTCCTTTGTCTTGAGCCAAGTGGAATTTATTGCAATTTCCCTTCCCTCTTGCAAGTCATTTCAACAAATTTGAAATTCAAAAATATGCATTTATTGGCACAATCCCCAAAACTTGCACATCCTCCATCCATTCATAGACTAACAAGTGGCATCATGCCATTGGATGAATGTTAGTCCCACATTTCTCGAATTTGGACATTCATCCATCTTGGCATTCTATAAATAAAGTGCTCATATCTTCATCTCATCATCCACAAATTATGCAAAGTTATTATGCTAAAATATTTAGCCATTTTCATCCATCGCCATTGAGTTCTTAGCTAGGTTTTTGCAGATTTTGGCTTGGAGCTCTCATCCTTCACTATCAAAGTGGATCAATCATCATCAACATATCAAACTTGCATCTTAGGAATTGGGAAAGGGCCAATTTTCACATCAAATTGGCACCAATTCCCCCATGGGATCATGTGTTTGCTTTTCTAATTAGGATTGAATCTATATTTTCTTATTTTATTGTGTTCTTCATTATTTTCTTTCTTAATTTGAAGCTTGTAAATGGATTTCATGGGGAATCCTTGTTCATGCTTGCAATATCTAACTTAATGTGTTTATTCACTTTGTTTTTCAAGTATTAGGATTGGGGTTCGCACAATAATAAAGCCACTTCAAAAATATGATGTCAGTGCATAGAATATATTCATAGCACATAATAAGGACAATGACTAATCTATGGAGAGTGGGTCATGGAAGGTAACCAATTCTCCCCATTATTCGTTGTGTACTAGGAGGTGAAACTGGTCATCGTGTTGGCATTGCAAAATTCAAAGTTTCATTTTGTGTCTAAGTTATGTCGCCTCAAAATTATAATCAATTTGAGATATTAGTCATGGGTCATTTTTTTTCAAAATTTCTCAACACCATTGGATGGAGCATAGAAAATTAAGTCAAGTTGCATTTAAAAGTTTTTAAATTTTTTTGAAGGGATGAAATTGATTATCTTGCAAGTTTTCTCCTTCCATTTGAATCAAGCCCAATTCCTCACAAGGTACTACTTAGTTGTTTTTCTTCACAAATGTGCAGTTGGGTTGGAAATTTCTACAACAGGTTATGAATGATGAAAAAATTACCAAGTATTGGTTTTGTGGGACTTCCATGGTCAAGTGAGCCTCTATTGTTTATTTTTTCATCTGGTTCACTTAGCTTTACCAACTTTGTGGGAAATATATGTTCATCCAGACTTGCAGGCCTTTTCATCCAATCTTCCTTTTGTTCACTTGCTAATGAATTTTTTGCATTTCCACTTGTAGACATTTTTCTCACAAATGCAATCAACTTCCAAATCAGCTAAGTGAACCTTGGCAAGCAAATATATCCCATCTTCCCACATTTATTCTCAATGGCATCATCTTCTTCTCTACAAACTTTTCCAAGTGAACTCCTTCCAAGTACAGTTGTCCAATTCACTTCATTTTCCCCGCATTTCTCCATCTTGTAAACCTCTTATTCATCAAAACTTTCATTTCTAAATCCTTTTCATCTAATTCAAATGCCCTCATACACATACCTCTTCCATCACATTGTCCTACATTTGTACCTTCATGACATCATGCTAACTCCATCCCACCCTGAATTTGAAGTTGGAGGTTCATATATCTTTCTCCATAGGAACCTCTTCACGACTGATAAAACAAGTGAATGGTTTGTGGGCATCCCTATGTGAATAGGACATCATTTTGATGTGTAGAATCAATAGTGGGTTGAAGTCCCATAAAGACCAAAATACTAAAATGTTGACTTCCCATAAACCTAATAGAATTTTTTCTCCTATACATGGATTTTTGTGGGTATCCAAAGGCTATATTGACCTTGTGGTGATTACAATGGTATTCAAATATGTCTACTTGGGACTTGAATTCCATTGAACCATTTTATGTTCAAATTTTTGTTGAAATATGGTGTAATATGTTTCATGAACCCATTTATGCACCCACTTGAGGGTTGATTCTTTGTAACATGTAAAAATAATAGGAATAGCTCTCAATTATCACCATTAACACTCAAAAACCACTAATAAGACTAATTTATCTAATCTATGGTGCCTTATGGAAAATTTTGATGTTGGTTGGTGAAAATTCATTAAATATGGGTGGCACCCACTTCTCCTTAATTATTTTTTAGAGATCTTTTCTGATGTGATGCACTTCTAGGTTGACATTTCTAGAAAATTTCATGGGAAATTATTTTGTTCCTTGCACTCAACCACATAGCTCTTTAAATGTAGGGGCATGGTGCATGTCAGAAGAATGTTTTGCATGCCTCTTTATGATCAAATCCTATTTGGAGTAGATAAATTTCATCTAGACACTTGATGAGGTTATGGCTATGGTTTTCCATTTGGAATGACCTTTAGACATTTTGTTGACAGTGTGGTTGTGTTTATATTTTGCTTGGCTTCCATTTTCAAGAGTGGATGATCATAGTAGAAGAGGATAGGATTTTGATAGGGAAGAGTCATTGCAAAGCCATCAACAAAAGAGAAATACTTACGGGAAGCCCTTGGGTTTCAAGTTTTAATTTTGGATGTAAATGTTTCATCATTGTAATAATTTGGGTTCTTTCCCAAGCTTGTAATAACACTTGTAAGCTTTGAAGATCACTTGATTAAAGGAAGAATAAAAATTATTTGAGTTTTTCCATATGTATAATATCCATTTCTAGATGTATGTTGTTTAGTTTTTCAACCAAAAGTTTGTAAAATATTTTCAAATATTTTGTTGGGTATCTTTTCAACATAAAAAGGAAATGTATTGATGTTCCCAAGGATTACTAAGTAGACTCTCTTAATATTTTTCAACCATTTAATATTTTTTTGAATGTCCATATAGAGACCACCTGATGCAGGAGCATTTTAGGCTCTCAAGCTATCTGCATCAATGTGTACATAATTGTCTTTTACTGCCAATTTTGTTGTGTTTTTGTAGGTGCATTTGAGTTCATTTTGTATGCCCTTGCCCTTGTTCAGTGTCGCTCTTCCATCGGTGTGACACCATGTGATTAGAGGGACTTCCAATCACGTCTCTTCGACAACCCAATGTGAAGGCTATGCATCGTCGACGAGATCTTCCTCCATCAGTGGGACTTAAGGTGGCATCCCCTCGACATCACAATGGAATGTATGTATGTAGTCCTTAGGTGGGAAGTCTTTATTGGTGGGAGTTGTCCAGTTCAGCGGGACCCTAAGCATTGTCCCATCGATGACCCGATACTAAGCCATGGGCTCTTCGATGGGAGATTATTATATTTTTGAGACTTGAGATTCCATCACCTTGATGAGTTGATGTTGTTGGTGGCTCTTACACTAACGGTGAGATCATTTTATATCACCAGGACTTGGAAAGTCGTCTCATCGATGGCTCGATGGTGCATGAAGGAAGTTCATCGAAGCAACTTAGCTTCATCGGAGGGACCCTACACTGAGTCTCCCTAATGTTCCAATGGCTGTGGTGGTGATGTGGTGGCGACTTGGAACCTTTTTCAGAGGGACGTCCTCATATCGAAGGGACTTTGGGTGAACTCTCATCGACAAGTCAACAGGATGGAGTTGAAGACTATTGGTTTTGACGGTTCGTGTGCTCAACAGTTAATTATTAGGAGACCGTTTCAACATGGAAAAATGGGATTGAAATTGTTTGGTCAAGGAGAGGTGTGCAACATGGGAGGAAGTGAGAAAAATTAGAGGGAGTAGCATTCACAAAGAAGGACTGTAATTGGAGGAATCATTCTTGTCTCTATGGAAGAGATTTGTAATTGAATTGTAGATGTAGTTTGTACTATGTTGAATACAATAAAAGAAGATTATTTTCTTGTTGCATTGTATCGTGTTTTTGTTTGTTGCTTGATTGAAAAACTAACAAGGCTCTTCAATATCGATTGCATCAAGTGGTATTAGAGCAAGTTTTCTCTTGGAGAAAGTGTCAAGATATTACGAAACCCTAAAAGGGAATTTGTTGTGGGTAAGTGAGGAAAGGAAGAAGACCTGTAACTATAGAGGGCTTGCATAAAATGGCCCAAAGGGGATGTGGAAGAGGAAGAGGGGCTCAACGAGAGGTAGAGCCTGTCATGATGGAGATGTTGAGAAGAATTACGACTAGACTAGAAGCCATTGAAACTGCACGACAAAGAGGTCATCATGTCAAAGATGTGAGTGACGATGAAGAAGAACAGGTTGAAGTTGAAGGAGGAGAAAACCAAATTGAACTTGACCAAGGAGAAGAGGGGTTCATTCAAGCCTTAACCATAATAAATACCAAGCCCCATTTTAACCCTTCAAACTACAATGGTAATCTGAATTCAGATGAATTGTTGGATTATATCACTGAGATGGAGAATTTATTTGATTTTGAAGGTACAGAGGAAGACAAGAAAGTGAAATATGCTTGTAAAAAGTTAAAAGGGCATGCATCCCTGTGGTGGGATCATTTGCAGAATGATAGACAAAGAAGAGGCAAGGAGAAGATAAAGTCATGGGATAGAATGGTAAGTAAATTGAAGACAAAATTCATGCCTGTAGACTATCAGATAACTCTATTTAGAAAATTGCAAAACTTGAAGCAAAGAGAATCCAGTGTCAACGAATACACTAAAGAGTTTTATCGATTAAGCATTCGAGCAGGTCACTCAGAGAATGAGGTTGAGAAAGTTGCAAGGTATTTAAATGTCTTGTGGGTGTCCATACAATATGAGATTAGATTACTCAAACTGCAGAGTGTGGAAGAGGCCTACTAGTGTGCATTGATGGCCGAAGAGAAGCTAAATAGGAAACAACAAAGCAATAATAGGGGTAGAGGTAGAAATGCTTGAGGCAGAGGATAGAACAATAGTGGAAGGGGATATCCTGCCAAACAAGATGAAGATGGTACCTCATAGGAAGTGGGAGGTAGAGGAAGCTTCATAGGAAGAGGAGAATCTTCTCGAGGAAGGAGTAATTTTGGAAGAAGTAGAGGCAGAGGGTTCACCATTATGTGCTACCAATGTGGGGAGATTAGACATAAGTCTTTTGATTTTCAACAAGTTCAAGGTGGAGGAAAAGGAAAAGAGGTCAAAGTTCATGTGGCCCAAGCAAAGGATGAAGTGGTTGAAACTTTGAAGCATGGAGAGGAGCCAGAGGATAGAGAATATTTGATGATGAGAAAGATTTTGTTAAGCCCTGAAAAGGTAGAAATGAAACCTGTACAGAGAATAAATTTGTTTAGAACCAAATGAAAATCAGGTGTCAAGTGTTGTAAAGTGATCATTGATAGTGGCAGCATAGACAATATTGTTTCTGAAGAAATGGTAAAGAAGATGAATCTGAAAAAAATGAAGCATCCCATTCTGTATAAGGTCTTGTGGTTGCAGAAGGAGCACCGATTGGTGGTAAGAGAATAGAGCTTGGTTAATTTCTAGATTGGTAATTACAAGGATGAAATACTCTATGGTGTGATGCCAATGGATTCCTATCATATCTTGTTGGGAAGACTGTGACAATTTTATAAACAACTTGTTCATGATGGTAAGAAAAATACATATACCATTAAGAAGGATGGTCAGTAGTTTACTTTGAACCCTATGAAGGATAAAGATGAAGATACAAAAGGTACTTCTAGGGTGTATCTTTTCCCAGGAAAGAAGTTCTTAAAGGATTTGAAGAAGGATGGTGTTTGTTATGCATTTGTTTCCCACCCATTTCAAAACATGACAATAGAGAAAGAGGAGAAGCTGCCAGTGGAAGTTCAAGAATTGGTTGATGAGTATGCTAGCGTAATGATGAAGGAGTTACCAGATGGGTTGCCACCAGTGAGAGAAATCAATCACTATATGGATTTGATTTCAGGTGCAAGTTTACCAAACAAGGCACCGTATAGGATGGCACCTCAAGAGAATGAGGAAATAAATAAACAAGTCTAGGAGTTGTTGTACAAGGGGTTGATTAGGGAAAGTCTCAGTCCATGCATTGTACTTGCAGTATTAGTTCCTAAGAAGGGAGGAGAATGGAGAATGTGTACAAACTCTCATGCAATTAATAAGATCACCATCAAATATAGGTTCCCTTGCCCAAAATGGATGATTTAATGGACTATTTGAGCGGAGCAAGGTATTTCACGAAGATTGATCTAAAGAGTGGTTACCATCAAATCAGAATGTGTGAAGGGGATGACTGGAAGACAACATTTAAGATGAAGGATGGATTGTATGAGTGACTGGTAATGTCGTTTGGATTGACAAATGCACCTAGTACATTCATGAGATTGATGAATCAAGTGTTGAAGCCCTATCTTGGTAAGTTTTTCATAGTTTACCTTGATGATATTTTAATTTTCAGTAAAACAAAAGAACATTTATAACATATTAGGGCTGTCTTGCAAAGATTGATGGAGGAAAAACTAATGGTGAATCTAAAAAAGTGTCTTTCATGAAGGAGTTAGCGTACTTGGGATTTATAGTTTTAGAAGCAGGATTAAAAATGGATCCTGAAAAGGTAAAGGCTATTGTTGAATGACCATCACCAAGGAATACTTTTGAAGCCCGTAGTTTTCATGGGTTGGGAAGCTTCTATAGGAATTTCATAAGAAATTTCAGTGGGATATGCGCTTCCATCATAGAAATGATGAAAGGAATAAGGAAAGAGTTCAAGTGGACAATTGTAGCAGAGAAAATTTTTTAGTTGTTGAAGGATAAGGTAACAGAACAACCAGTATTGGCACTGCCAAACTTTGGAAAAGTTTTCCAGGTGGATTGTGACACAAGTGGAACAACTATATGAGGAGTTATCAGCCAAGAGGGAAGACCAATAACATACTCTAGTGAGAAGTTGAATGAATCTAAAAGAAAGTATTTTGTCTATGACCAGGAGTTCTATGCAATTGTGCAAGCACTCAAGAAGTGGAGGCATTATTTGCTACCAAAGGAATTTGTGGTGTATACAAATAATCATGCCATGCAGTTCATAAATAGCCAAGGTAAGATGAACCAGAGGCACATGAAATGGATTGAGTTTTTACAAAGTTATTCTTTTGTGTTAAAACATAGGAGTGGTAAATCCAATCGAGTTGTAGATGCACTAAGTAGAACTTTGTTGTTGAATGTGATGAAAGTGAATGTTGTTGGTTTTGATGCTTTGGGTGAGTTGTATGAACAAGACTCAAATTTCAAAGAGGTATGGTTAGCATGCAAGAATCCAGTGGAATTGGATCAAACTCCATGGTTGGAGTACTTTATTCAAGAGAATTTGTTGTTCAAAGGAAAGAAGTTATGTATTCCTAGGGGCTCCATGAGGGAGAATCTAATCAGAGAAAAACATAGTGGTAGATTTGGTGGACATTTTGGAACAGATAAAACAATAACTCTGTTGAACGAGAGTTATTATTGTCCAGGAATGAGTGTGGATGTCAAGAAGTTGGTATAAGGATGCAAAATCTGTCAGCATGAGAAGGGTATGAAACAAAATACTGAATTATATCAGCCATTACTGATTCCAGAGAGACGGTGGGAACACATTAGTATGGATTTTGTTTTAGGACTTCCTCGAACTCAGCGAGGTAATGATTCAGTTTTTGTGGTTATTGATAGATTTTTAAAAATGACTCATTTTATTCCATGTCAGAAAACTAGTGATGCTTCCTATATAGAAAATTTGTTTTTCAAAGAAATAGTTCAGTTGCATGGTTTTCCTAAGAGTATCATATCTTATTGAGATACAAAGTTTGTTGGTCATTTCTGGCACACATTGTGGAAGAAATTAGGCACACATTTGGGTTTCAATTCAACCTACCATCCACAAACAAATGGTCAGATTGAAGTCGTGAACAGGAGTTTAGGTAATCTCCTTCAATGTTTGATTGGTTACAAACCAAAGTAGTGGGACTTGTTGAAATAGGCAGAGTTTTCCTATAATAATTCAGTGAACAAGAGTATTGGAAAAAATCAATTCAATGTGGTGTATGGGTTCAACCCTAGGGGCATAGATGAACTCAGAGATAGTGTAAACCTGGTGAGAACAAGTGTTGCAGTGGAGGATTTTGTAGAATATATTAAAGATTTGCATAAAGAGGTGAAAGAGAAGTTGGAGAAGAGTACAACTAAGTATAAAGAGTTTCTTGACCATCACAAAAGATAGAAGGAATTTCAAATTGGAGAACTAGTTTGGGTTCATTTAAGAAAGGAGAGGTTTCCATAGGGAACCTATAATAAATTAAAATGGAAGAAACTAGGTCCTTGCTGGATCCTACGTAAATTTTCAGCCAATGCTTATGAAGTTGAACTTCTAGAGAATGTAGATATATCTCCTATCTTCAATGTCAGTGATCTATACAAACATTTTGAAGGAGAGACAAGTACTCAACCTCATTTTCCTACAGATATAATAGATAATATAGATCGGGTGAATCAACTACCTAAGAAGCAAACTAAAGAAGTAGAAGAAATCATTGATTCTAGGGTTGCAAAGAAAACACGTGGTAAAGAGTACATGGAGTACTTGGTTCGCTGGAAGGGAAAATAAGTGGATGAAGCATCTTGGTTGAAGGAACATGAGCTGGCCCAATTTGGAATCTTGATTCTAGATTGGCCTAAATGTTCTTGAGTCCCCACTCATGGAACATTTCTCCCTTCTCGTGGTGTTTGATGCAGGAGCATCTTGAGCTCTCAAGCTATTTGCATCAATGTGTACGTAATCATCTTTTGCTGTCAATTTTTTTGTGTTTTTGTAGGTGCATCTGAGTTCATTTTATATTCCCTTTCCCTTGTCTGGTGTCACCCTTCCATCAGTGTGACGCCATGTGATCGGCGAGACTTCCAGTCATGTCTCTTCGACAACGCGATGTGAAGGCTATGCGTCGTTGGTGAGATCTTCCTCCATTAGTGGGACTTAAGGTGGCATCCCCTCAACATTACGATGGAATGTATGTCCACACTCATTAGGTGGGAAGTCTTTATTAGCAAGATTTTTCCACTTCGGCGGGACCCTAAGCATTGTCCCATCAACGACTCGATACTAAGCCATGGGCTCCTTGGCAAGAGATTGTTATATAGCTAGAACTTGAGATGTCATCACCTCGATGAGCCGATGTTGTTAGTGGCTCTTACACTATCAGTGAGATTATGTTATATCATCAGGACTTTGAAATTTGTCTCATTGATGGCTCGATGGTGCATGAAGGAAGTTCATCGAAGTGACCTAGCTTTGTCGAAGGGACCCTACACTAAGTCTCCCTGATGTTCCAATGGTTGTGGTGGTGATGTGGTGGCAACTTGAAAACTTTTTTGAAGGGACGTCCTTATATCGAAGGGACTTTGGGTAAACTCTCATTGACAAGCCGATGGGATGGAGTTGAAGACTATTGGTTTTGACGGTTCGTGTGCTCGATAGTTAATCATTAGGAGACCGTTTCGACATGGAAAAAGGGGATTGAAACTATTTGGTCAAGGAGAGGTGTGCAACAAGGAAGGAAGTGAGAAAAATCAGAGGGAGTAGCATTCAAGAAGAAGGACTGTAATCAGAGGAATCAATCTAGTCTCTATGGAAGAGATCTATAACTAAATTCTAGATATAGTCTGTACTCTATTGAATACAATAAAAGAAGATTGTTTTCCTCTTGTGTTGCGTCATGTTTTTGTTTGCTGCTTGATTGACAACTTGACAAGGCTCTTCAATCTCGACTACATCACCAACTTGCCTATGCATTCTGAATAACATAGTCTTTTTGTAATATCTTTATTAGGATATCACCTAAGTTTTTGTTATCACACGCTTGACTGAATTCAGAGACTTTATTGCCCAATGGATAAAGGAACTAGTCTATGACTATATTTATTCCCATCATCCTCAACACATTATAAATAAATCAATTGAAATATATATCAATTTTATTTTTTGTGTTATATTTGCATTGTCTAATGTGTACATAAAGTCTAAGGGGTTATCATACATCACATTTTCAGACACTTGTATTGCATTGCAGATTTATCTATTAAATTGATGCTCAACCTTACATCTCCAAAATAGCACATACGTATATAGTGACCAGTATTGGGATACATTGTGCATTGGATATGGTTTTTTATAAGGTAACTACTTATTATATCAACCATTCATCCAACATCTTAGGGAACACCCCCCTTAGACTTGCAAAACTAAAAGTGAAGGATTTCTTACCCACCTCAAGAATTGGTCTTTAGTTTCCCAACCTAAAGACATATTTATGGTGATCTTCCCAAGTTTGATACCTTTGACACTTAGAAGATTATCAAACCTTGTGTATTTGGGGATCACAATTTAGGTCACCAACAAATTGGCATTGTTGTCGAAGATAAGATTTAATCAGTGACAAATTTGAAAACCCAAGTTATCTAGCAATCACAGTGTTGTTAGGAAAGTATTGCTATTTAGTTTGAAATTAGAAGTTTGTTGAATCTAATTATGTCTCCTTAAAGGAGTAGCAACTCTTTCAAAGGAAGATCAAGAATTTTTTTGAGAGATGTTCAGTGCTCCCCTTGGGATTCGTTGCATGGTTTAGTAGCCTCCCATGGATCTGTTAACTCTAGCGATTATATTGGGCATTAATAGGTTGACCTTTTGGTGCAATGGCAACTATGGGTCCAATATTAGAGCCAAATGTGTCAAGTTCGAATCACCTCAGGTAACGCTGAGGGGAAGATTGTTGGCAAATGGTAAGTGCTCCCCTCAGGATTCATGACATGGTTTAACTCCCTTTCGTGGATCTGTTTACTTTGGCGATTGTATCAAGCATTAATAGGTCAACTTTTTGGTGCAATGACAACTGTGGGGCCAACAAAGTTAGTTTTAGAAGATAAAGAATGGACAAGGATCAATGTTCCAAAGATCAAGAAATTCCTGGAGTAAATTCTATTGATGCAAGGTGGCAAGAACAAGGGAAAGAGAAAAATCCAAGTAAGTCATGTATACATAATCCAAGAAATACTAAAAAGTAGATACTTTGAATAGAAGATCTACTTCTAGGAATTATGATCAATACACATTAGATGATTCAATTGATAATCTATTTAGAACTACTAGAAGAACTTTCAGATGAGATTATGCTAGGTGGGTATGTGTAAGGAGATGAGGGACAAAAAGGGGGTCTTAAGTGGCCACTTTTTTTTTCTTTCTAAAATCAGGAAAGACTAATCTTTGATGAGAATTTGAAGATAGTTAAACTCAAAATTTGAAGATGCAACAAGAACAAGAGGCATAGTGTTCTGAATCTACTTTATATACTACTATTTTTTTTAAATGGTGGAGATTAAGGGGTTCAAAAAGAGGGAGAACACAAAGTGCTCCTATTTCTATCAAAAAAACATAACATGGCATTTGGTGTGCTCCCTCTAAAATGTTAACTTTTTTTAGTATTTAAAAAAATTCTTGAATGAGAAATTAGCTAACACCATTTAGTTTATGCTAAATTTTTTTACTAATTTCTTAATGGATATATGATTTTTTACTAATTTTCAAAGTGGACACATCCTAAAAAACAAAAAATTGAGCGTTCTCACCACCAATTTTTTGGAAACTAATCAAATATCATTTTTTTTAAAGTGCAAAGAATAGAGTCTAGTTTGGAAAATGAAATTTGTTTCTAATTTCAATTGATGGGTAAAAAATGAGACCAAAAATACCATACGTGGATTTTTGACAAAAAAATGGAGACAAGCAAAATAAATTAATGATCAACACCTTAAAATATTTGAAACTTAAAAAAATTACATGGCTATAAAGCTAAGAGGGAGCTTGACATTACTATGTTATTTTTAACTTGGCATTGAAATATGTGCAAACTTGATGGAGAGCACACTCAACACTATGTCATTTTTTGTAAATTTGTCAAAGACACATATGTGGTCGTTGAAATATAATTCCAACTCTTTGGGTTGGATTCCCAAGGAAAATACAACCCTAATGGTTGGAAATCACAAAAGTAGGTATAATGTGCTTGCATTTCTGTGAAGAAAAACTCTAACTCTCTTTCTCTTTCTCTTTCTCTTTCTCTTTCTCTTTCTCTTTCTCTTTCTCTTTCTCTTTCTCTTTCTCTTTCTCTTTCTCTTTCTCTTTCTCTTTCTCTTTTTGTCAAAATATATACATGAAATAAACATTTAAGTATAACTAAAATTTATATATGGACATTTATTTTCTTATACTTTAATTTATATTTAATATATATAGTTGTAGGATGTTTGAGAATAGTTTCTGTAGAATAGGGTAAAATCAAGGTAAAAGGCATGAATCAATAGTACCAACCACCAAATACATAAAACTCAAGCCCTAAAGAACCTAATCCAATAATGAAGCACAAATGAACATAAAAACATAAACAATAAAGCAATATTACCATAAATTCCTATGTCATGGTTGAATCACCTTCATTGCTCTTCTCCATTTTGCTTTATATGCTTGCTTTCCCTCTGATTTTAGGTATGCAAGAATGAGCCTAGTGATAGTGATAAAAAAATATTGAAGATAGTAGTTGTGGTTGTAGCCTTGAAATGAAAGTGATAGGTCTCTTTTATAGAAAACCAAATTTGAATGAAGGGTCAAGATTAAATGATTAAGATCAATATATGAGATTGCTTTAAGAAGCAAGGAAATAGGGCTAGAGCAAAAACAGGGTTTAGTTAAGGATGGATGTTGGGGATGAAAAGGTAATAAAACCTTATCAAGGGTGGAAATTGATTGAGATAATAGATAATATTTGGCACAAAAAAAGAGGTAGCTAGAGTAAATCAAATAATTATAAAATTATTTAATTTGGGAGAGAAAGTGAATAATTAAATAAAAATGTTAATTTAATTATAGAAGAAAGAGAAAAGGTTGACTTTTAATTAAAATAACAATTTAATCAAAAGTAGAGGAAAAGACAATTTAGTAAATAAGTGGAAAATAATTAAATAAATAAAATTTATTTAATTATAGAAGAAGAGGCTAATGAATAATTAAATAATTATTTAATCATAGTGGGAAAATGAAAATAGATAATTAAATAAATGAGAATTTAATTAATTATAGAATGAAAGGATCAATTAGTGATGTAATTAAATAAATATTAATTTATTTAATTAATTGAAAGCAGAAAAAAAAGGAAAATAAATAAATTAAATTATTTAATTAATAGAAGAAATATGAATTTATGAAATAATGAAATAATTAGAATAATTCAATTATGTGGGGAAGAAGGGAAATCAATGAGGAAAAATGGTGTTCGTAGGCTTAGGACATTTTTCAGTGTCTATAGTTTCGGATCTCTAGGAGTTATAATGCAAATTCTAAATTTTGGAAGATTTTATAATTTTTCAAACTTAGTCAAATTTTAGTAATCAGTGGGTCAAATTTTAGTAAGCAGTAAGCTCCTAGTATCGTATTGCTCTCTATCTCACTCTTTCTATATCCCTTATGTTCTAGACCTCTCTCTCTCTCTATCTCCATATAGTTCTCTACCTCTCTATTTGACTATCTCTCCCTTGAGGTCAAGAACTACCTCTCTACATCTTCATCTCTCTCTACTTATCCCTCCCTCTCACTCCTACCCTATCTACTCTCTATCTCACTTATTCCTCTCTCTCTCTCTACTTATCTTGCCTACCATATCTACTCTCTATCTCATCTATCTCTCTTTACCTCTCCCCCCTCCCTCCCTTCCCCCTCTATCTCTCACTCTCTCCTTCCCTCTATACTTCTCTCTACATCTATCTCCCTTCTCCCCCCTCTCTCTAAATCTCTCCTCATTCTTCCCTCTCTACTTCTCTCTATATCTTCACTCTCTACTTATCTCTCTCTTATGCTCTCCCCTTCCCTCTCTACTTCTCTCTATCTCACCTAACTATGTCTACCTCTCCCTCCCTCCCTCCCTCCCTCCCCCATCTCTCTCTTTCCTTCTGTACTTCTCTATCTCCCCTCTCCCTCCCACTCTCGAGAGGGAGGGAGAGGTAGGTAGAGAGTGGGAAGAGAGGGGAGATAGAGAGAAGTAGAGAGGGAAGGACATGTAGGTAGGAGGAGAGAGAGAGGGGGGGAGAGCAATAGGAGTGAGGTAGGTAGAGGTATGTAGGGGAGATAAAGAGAAGTAGAGAGGGAAGGAATGAGGGAGGGAGAAAGAAAAAAAGAGGGAAGGAGAGAGAGAGAGGTGAGGGAGGGAGGGAGTGGTAGGTAGAGAGAGGGAGAGAGGAGATAGAGAGAAGTAGAGAGGGAATGATGGAGGGAGAAAGTTGTGAGAGAAATAATTAGAGAGGGAAGGAGAGAAAGAGAGAGAGGACAACGAGGTAGTTCTTGAGCTCAAGGGAGAGAGATTGAGATAGAGATAGATCTAGAGTACAAGGGATATAGATAGAGTGATATGGATATATATATATATATATATATGATAGGAGCCTATTGATTACTAAAATTTGACTAAGTCTAAAAAATTATAAGATCTTCCAAAACCTAGAATTTGTATTATAACTCCTAAAGATTTGAAACCATCCTCAAACATTGTGAAACTATATACATCAAATATAAATTAAAGTATATGAAAATAAATGACCATATATAAATGACACTTATACTTAATTGTTTATTTCATTTATATAGTTTGACGAGAAGAGAAAGAGAAATATTTTTTTCTTCACAAAAACATAAGCGTGTTTCAGTATATTTCTCTCAAGTTATGTATTTTATGTGACTAAAAAGTGGCGTGGCCACTTTTTGGTCCCTCATCTTTCTACACTTATGTAGGTGTGGAAAAGAAACAAATCATAGTGCAGAAAATATAATTGAAAGTTTACCTTTAAGTCAAACTCGAAGAAATCTTGTCCTTCCACCTCTAAGAAATCAAAAGGAATGAAAGCATGATACTCCTTAGAATTTAGAGAATGAGGTACATACCCCATTCAAAGATGATAGCTAGAATATTCAACTAGAAATTGAGCATAGATAAAGGGAATTAGATCAACATACTAATCTTATTGCTCATCTCAAATAGATGTAGCATGAGATGGAGGCACAAATTGCATTACAACAATCCCAATTAGCTCAATATACCTTAATAGTGATTCAACAACAAAACATTACACAATATCCCATACAAAATATTGTTCCACAAAAAAAAATTACTCAACCTTAGAATGTAGCACCTATTGTCCCAATTCAGTAAGTGTCTATTATTCTACAAAACCAATAATCTAAACCCCCACAACAAAATGTGTTATGTCAATCCCAAAAGACAAGCTTAGAGATTTGCACCTATGAGGTAGCCATTGGGATTGGAAAGATATAGACAGTTGAAATTTTGTGGTATCCCTAACTATCCTAATCTGATTTCAATTGAGATTAGAGGGAAGGTACCTAAATTCCAAGGAAATAATGCTATCATTGGTGAGGATCACTTAAGACATTTCATTGATGTCACCAATGAGTATGAAATAGAAGATGAAGATATCATGACGAAACTCTTTGTGCAATCATTAGAAGAAAGTGAAAAATAATGGTAGAAGAGTCTTACAAATAGCAACATAGACTTATGGGATGAGTTTATGAGGGTAGATCTAACTGTAATAAGGAGAGAGTGGAACCTAAGTTTGCAATCCATGAGCTAAATACCATAAAAAAGTGGTAAATGATTTGGTTTATGATTTCAATAACACGTTCATTATGACAATGAGGGAAGTGTATCTCCAAGTAAGGTTGAATGAGCCTATGTGCCTTGTTTTGTACTATAGGACATTTGATTCAAATTTTGGTTATTTGTTGATAGATAAGAACCCTCAAAACATTGAGGAAAGCATATGTAATGGAAATCAACATAGAAAGTAACTTAAAATCTTGTGGGAAAGATAAAAAAAGGGATGATGTGAAACTATTGAAACCGAATGCAACAACTTTCAATAAGCCTCTCACTACTAAAGAGAAATTAGACAAGTTGATGGGAGCTACGAAGGACCTCTTGTACAAAGTAGCGAAGAATGAAAAATGTATGCCTTTTAATGTTGCTTCTACATGTTTCAATGAAGGTTAAAGACTACATAAAAATTATTACAATTATGATTGGTCTAAGAGACCTAGAGGTAATGATAGATAATTAGTGCCAGTAAATTCAAACCAAGGGTACAAAGAGAAACACGCTCCTGACCCCTTGAGGAAGGATCATGTGAATCTTTAACAAGATTCATTCTGGTGTGACATATGTTACTTGGCTCATGACCAATCCAAGTGTGTTGTTGCAATTGTACTCAATGATGAGAAATAATTCCAAGAGCACAAGTGTACACCTGAATGTTTTAATGATGCCAATATAGATCAGTTAGATGTCTATGAGGGTGAGGAATTATTTCAAAATGACTATGATAGTCTTCATGTTCCCTATGAAATTCCAAATAATTTTTTTGAACAAAACAAGGAATAGACGAGGCAAACGTATAACAAAGAAAGTTCCCTACGCCCAAGGATTCTTAGTAGCTATTTTATTGGCACTTTAACTTTCAATTGACTAAATTTGTCTTCCATGTCTTTGGCTAGATGAAGTTGCAGTTGCTCCCAAAGACAGGGTAGAAAAATTCAATATATAAGAGACCTCTAAGATTTATTTGGGTATTTTTTCCACAAGTAAAAAAAGCATAAATCCATTCTATACATATTTATTAATAAATGGTTGGCTTATTCATAACTATATCTTAAATTTTGGAGCATCTAGTAATGTGATGCCAATGGAAGTTATGAACCACTTAGGACTACAAGTTTCTAATTCTTACAATAAATATTATGTCATGGATTCTCGTAAGGTAAATGTGATTGGAATTGTGAATAATGTTCTAGTGCAACTTGCTACATACCTATGGAAAAAATTCAATGGACGTTATCATTACTAATTAGTCCAGGAATTAGACAACTACGATTGGTGGTAGCTTCAAATGGATTTGTCTTATGCTACCATTATTCTATGTGGGAAATGTGTCTTGTTACAAAAGGAAAAGAAAATGATGATCATTTTAGAGAATCCCAATGAACTATAGAATGGGGTTTATTACCAAGATGTAGGACTTGATTATCTACTTAGATATTGTGATGATGAAAATGATAAGTATATTTTTTCTTATTTGTTACCCCTACATATTCATCCAAAAAACAATAGACTTCAGAATATAAATTTTGATTATGCATGTTCAAAAGAAGGTAATCGTGTGGGAATCATATTAGTGTCCCCTGGTGGAAAATATTACAAGTTCACTTTTAGATTGAACTTTGAGTGCACTAAGAATGTCACATAATATGAGGCTTTGCTTCTTGGTTTAAATATGGCATTAAAATATGAAATCAAATGCATTAGAATATATGGTGATTTAAAACTTGTGGCATCTCAAGTTAGAGGTACATATGCTACAAAGGAAAGAAGGTTAAAAATGTATAGGAATACACTCTAGGATTTTGTTGAAGCTTTTGAAGTATTCAAAATCATCTGGGTGGAAAGAGAAAGTAATATGGTTATTGATACACTTGTTGCACTAGATTCAAAATTTGATGTTTCCACTATTCCTAGTTACTATAGGTACAATGTTGATATTTTGAATAGGCCCAACATTCATGATAACATATAAAATTAGATGGTATTCAATGATGACCAACACATTTATGAGTTCTTAAACTGCATTAATCATTTTGAAAACTAGCAGATTGAATGGTAGCCCATGGTGGAGAAGGATGAAGAAGGTAAGGAGACTCTTTTTGGGAATGAGATCATTTATCTTAAAAAAATATAATTCCTATAGGTCTTGTTTTCTCAAAAATGATGTTTGACAATGATGATTGCTATAAAAGTAGAAATAAGTATGTAAAAGAAGAAGACATAAAGGGTATAAATCTAGGAAATGAGTCAACTCCTAAAATGATTTATATTGGGTATGAAATTAAAACCATCAGAGAAGAAAATGATGATTATACTATTAAGAAAATATAAAAGTGATTTCCTTGGTCTTATGATGAATTGAAGGCTTATAGGAAAGATGTGTTTCAACATTTCATTTTTTGTTGGAGCATGATGTAAAACAATTCAAACAAAAGAAATGTCCTATTTTTTGGCGATTTGTGTTGTAAGCCCCAAATACCTAAGGTATGATGATCTTCCAAACACAAATAGTGTCAAACCTAGGAAAATCACCACAAACTTGTCTCCATGTTGGGAAACTAAGGACTAATGATTGAGGTAGGTAAGACCTCCTTCAATTCTGACTTTGTAAGACCAAGGGGGCTTCCTTAAGGTGTTAAATGAATGATTGCTAGACTAAGTAATTACCTTACAAAAAAATATACCCATTGCATAAGGTATCCCAATACTGGTGTCACAATATACCTATGTTAGTTTGGATATGGAAGACTAAGCGTCTAATTAATAGATATTCCACCATATGGGTGTCAATGAATGTGTTTTATGATAACCCTTTTTAGCACATTCAGACATTACAATAGAACAAACACACTAAAGGAAATAAAAATGTTTTGATTCATTATTTTTTAGTGTGTTGAGGAAGATGGGGTGAGAAAAAAAATTGACCGATACCTTGATCTACCTAGGAAACAAAGTCTATGTGTTCACACAAAACATGTAATAACTGCAAATAAGGTGATGCAATAATCAATACACCACAAAAGACTAGGCTTTTAAGAATGCATAGTCAATAGAAAACCATAAATTGTTGTAGAATATTATGAGAGTCTAGAACATAGTAATCCATAAGCATGGACATGGATTTCTTTTATTATGCTAGAAAGAAACCTTATGAAGGTTTTGTAAGGATTTTATAGTCATCGACTAGTCAACCAAATAACACACATCCATAAATATAAAACATTTAGGTTGAGACACCTAATGAAGGTTGATTCTACCAATAATCAATCGATTGTTAATGGTTACAAGTGATTACACAATTTGGGATGAACCTAGATCATTACAACACAAAAATGTTTATACCTAGAGCTAGAAATTATGAACCTTTTGGTTCAGTTGTGTGGGTTTTTCTTTTCTCTACTATTCTCCTCTCCTAAATATTATCCTCCATCTTCTCTTAAAATGAAAAAGAAGATAGATATAACATGACAGGGATGTCAGGGGTATGCCAAAGAGTCACATAAGGAAAAGGAATCTTAGTTGCAACCCTCAACCATTGCACTTAAGACATCTATCCTCTGAAAATAAAATCTACCTAACAAGAGATTAGAAAACATTCTCTGAGTAGCAGTATTAACCTGTAGTGAATTATTTGTGTTGAATGAGTGCAAGAAACAAATTCCCATAAAATCCACTAGAAATGACATCCAAAAAATTCACTCTACCAAGAAAAGGAGTTTGTAAATAATAAATGAAGCACGGGCACCTTATCCCCAATAAGGTCCATGTCAAAATATCTTTAATATATTTAGGAAATACACCTAGGTTAAGCATAAACATCTATAGGAGTTAATGGGAGTACCTAAAACTTTTTTTCGATGCCCTTTGTCCATTGGGAGATTTTGACCCCTGACGCCTATGAAAAACTAATCCTATCTACCCATCCACTTCGTTCCAATGACCCTCAACCACCCACACCATCCCTTCAGTAGAAAAAATCTCCTGAACTACCATCGTGGAAAATCGACCCTCATAAGGTCACAAGAAAAGACATCAAAATCCACATGGAAAAAAATATTACAAATGGAACCATGTAGAAAAATGAGCCCCATTAGAGTCATAGGAATCTCAACCTCATCAAGTCAAATGACACGTTTGGTTCACTTAAACAACACTCTACAACACTTTTCCCATTGTTCTTGTTATTTGTAAAAAAACTGGCACCATCTACCTTTCGTGAAAAAATTACTTCCAAGTGCACTATGGGAAAAGGCCAACCATCTACCCATTGTGGGAAAACCAACTACAAGTGCATCTTCACCTTTTGACAAAAAAATATTTTTAGATGAAAATCTTCCATAAATGATGTCAACATGATGCCAGTGGTGGACTTGGATACTTTCATATGAGATGTCAACATCACATTATCATTGTAAGTTACATAAATTCAAACCACATCAACCCATAAAACTTTGACTTAGTCAATTTTTTTAATTTTAAAAGTTCAAGCAAGAAAAATTCCTCCAAGTGCACATATAGAAAATTTATCTACATGTGCAAAAACTATGTTCAATTCAGACATAAACAACCCTCAAGTGCAGATGGACCCATTTGACTTTCCAATGTTCCAATGAACCTAGAAAGTCTACATTACCATAACTTGTTAAGTTTTTTCTTAAAACCCAAATCAAATCACATATACAAGTACCCATTAAGGCCCTCTTCTAGATGCCTAAGATTTTCTAATTCTATACTTAGCTGAAAACTATATTTTTGTTGTATCTCCAAGGGCACTCTTTGATTGACACATGGTAGAAAAAAACTATCCATGAGGACCTAGTTCATGTGGAAGTAGCCTCTACACTTAGTCATAAGGCCAAAACCCTTCTGATGATAGCATGAAAACCATGACCGTAAAGTTATTATGATTTTTCACCTCCATTTTCCCTAGGTGAAAAACATATTTGAATCAACCAAAAGATATATCTGGTTCAACAACCAAAATTTGCAAACCAAGAGAAGATTGAAATTTTGTAAAAATAATATTGCAAAAATTCATTGCCTAAGTGCACTCACGGTGAATTTTATCTAAACAGGTTAAGTGCACTTGAAAATGGAAGTTCACATTAGCCATCCAACAACCCGATCATGTTAGTAATGTAAGAAGATGAGCCTTATCTAATCGAAATTTTGTAACGTAGTTTATTTCTTGAAATGTATTTGTGAGAAAGAGGTGTGCAACTAGATGAGTGAAAAAAGTCAACAATTGAACTTGCACTTGTCCTATTCAGACCTTTGCACAACCTAATGGACCTATCTGACATGCATTGTGAGAAAAGGCATGTGAATTGGATGAAACAATTAAAAGTGAAGTTCACATGACCCCTTGAAGCCCACAAACTCAACACTTAGCTATTTTTCATCATTTGAACCTTGGTACAAAAAAAACATGTCTGAATTGCACCATCACAAGGAAGATGGCTCCATTCGGATAGTAGACCAAAACCCACATGGGTATAAATTTTTCCCCTTAGTGAATTTCACAAAATTTTATAAGGCAACTTGGCCTAGTTTTTTATGACCTATCTAATAGTGAAAATAAAAACTAGCCATATGAGATGCCTCAAATTAGTTATAAACTTGGGTAGATTTGGCTAGGGCATGAAAATGAAACTCAAAATTTTTGAGGTGTCAACACTATCAACCCTACTCTTGTCATATGAAAAAATAATTGATGAAGTTGAAATAAGGAGGTATCATTAAACCAAATAAACACTCTTAATGGGTGTCTAACCTTGTTCTAGTTATAAATAAGAATGGAGAAATTAGACTGCATCGATTTTAAAAATTTGAATATCAAGTCCCTCAAGGACAACTATCGATTGCCCAATATGGACCATTTGTTACAATGGGTAACAAGTTTAGAGTTGATGGATATGATGGATGGATTCTTAGATTATAATCAAGTTATGGTTAAGGATTATGAGTAGCACAACACAACCTTCACCACACCATGGGCAACAATTTTTTATGTTAGAATGTCATTCGAGTTGAAGAATGTTGTAGCCATATTTCAAAGTGCCATGGATGTTGCATTTGCAAGCTTAACATATAAAATAATGGTTGTCTAACAAGATTATCTAACTACCTACTCTAAGGATAGAAATGATTATTGTAATACTTGGAGTTAGTCTTCCAAAGGTGTTTTGGATATGGGATATCATTGAATCTCTAGAAGTGAATTTCTCAGTGTAGAAGAGGGAAATATTGTTTCTAAGGAAGGGGTAAGGATTGATGTAGAATGTGGAAAAGCCATAGACCCCATCCCACAACCCAAAATAGTGAAGATAGTCCAATATTTCTTTGGGAAGATAATTTTTTTTAAAATGGTTTGTCCCCAAATTTTCCAAGAAGATAAATGAAATTTCTAAGGTATTGAAGAAGGGGCAGTCTTCTAGCTAGGATAAGGAATCAATTGATTCCTTCTTGGAAATAAAATATTCACTTAAGAAGACACCAATGTTAGCAAGTCCAAACTATTATAATCCTTTCCCATTATTTTCTTTTGCATATTTTTATAATATTATTGTTTAACTATAGAAAAATAAAGATGGATATGAACAACCAATAGCTTTCTTTAGCAGATCATTGAGAGATGTTGAATTAAATTATTTTGTGATGGAAAATCACTCCTATACAGTTGTTAAAGCTATGAAATTTTTTAGACCTTTTCTTACTGGGGTCAAAATTAATGCTTTTGTGTAACATGCAGTTGTCAAAGATATCTTTGTATAATAGGAAGCATCAGGAAAAGGTGCAGATGAATCAACAAGATCCAAGAGTATGACATGGATTTTTAGATTACAAATTTGGTCAGATATCAAGGCCTAGCAAACCTAGTAGTTGAGGAAAATTTTCCCACTATTGAAGTAAATCAAGTAAAATCTCACCCAACTATTGTCTCATGTCAATTGAAGGTTTTTCGGTGTTATCCATGCTCTTATGTTGTACTATATATGTCGTGTACTCCCTTGGAAATGAACTGGATGTAGAATGTTATTTTTAATGCGACGTTCATAGGATTATAAGAGATATCGGTCTATACTAGGAACTAACCAATGTATCTATTGTTGTATCTATGATCAATGTTCTAAACATGAAACATGAACACATATTTGTAGTGCATATATTCTAGAACAAGTAAGTACGTAGATCTCTATGCATTGCTATGTATCTGTTGTTATTTGTATCTTTATCAGTGCATTGATTCATTCCTTACTCGATCAATGCATTGATAAAGAGTAGTAGCCTAGTTTTCACTATGGTAAGAGTTAGCCTACCTACGTCTCTTATAGCAGTACCTACCCCCAACTAGGTTCGACTTGCCCCTATTTCCTTGGGGTTAGAGTAGAGATTATCCTCACCAATCAATTAAGTTTTTAAGCCCTCTTAGATGAAGTCAACTATAGATTAAGCTATTGGTTTGGTTCAACTTAAGATAGACCTTAATTTAGCCAACTCGATAACTTACTAACTTCTCCTTTCATTTCTTTTATCCAACTATAGTTCCTTGTAGTGTAGCTGGATCTCCATCTATAGAATAGTAGGGGCCAACAACTATGCCATTAATCTTAATTACCCTGCTAGCCCTCCTACTTAATTAACTTGCTAGAATCCCCCAGCCCCTTACAATTTTATGGGGGTAGGGGAGCAGTAAATTAATGATGTTCATTAATGCGCTCCATAGCCTCCTCCTCCCACCCACCCCAATTAATTATCCCACTAGAGTACAGGTGAGAAGCCCACTATAATAAGTGTTGGAATCGACTGGGAGGAGCCTTCAAGAGCATCCCTTCATAAAAAACCATCCTATAGTTGTTGACCTAAGGTGAGTATGGTAGGGTGCGATTTTATACATAACATGGAAATTAATCAGCTTACTAGCCCCCCATGAACAATCGATAGTTGGTGGGAACTATAGGGAAATGATGTTATAGTAGGCATGTTACGTATAGAATCTGGTTAATTCCCATAGAGCTATTGTAGGGGGCTTCTACCTAAGGAAGTCTTTAGTTGATTTCTGATCTTCTTCAATAAAGTTATGAATCATAGTTGCCACCCTACATGCAAGGTGGGAGGGAAATTTATGGCCATTGGGAATTCTAGTGGATAGATTGATTAGGGAGCTATAGTTGGCCCCTACTATTCTAGAGAAAGGTAGATGCCATTGTTCATTGGGAACTAGCTGTGGAGGTAGATGCCACTGTTCATTGGGAACTATTAGTTTCCATTGTGGGAACTATATTTGAGGTTAGATTCCATTGTGGGAAATATTTTTGAGGGTAGATGCCATTTGTGGGAGGCTATAGATTGGGAGGGAGGGCCCCAACTAAAATAGGGTGGGAACTTAGGAGGACTAAAGTTGCTCGAACAGTTGGGGGGGCCTACTATTTGCCAAGGCCAACAACTATGCAGGTGGGAGGGCAACTATAATTCAGGTGGGTGGGAAACTATAGTTCCCCGAAACCAAGAAGCCCCTACAATTTTATGGGGCACTAGGAAGGAAAGGGTGGGAATAGTAGTTGTTCTAGGTGGGTGTTTATTCTAGCATATTCTAGCTTATTCTAGCGTATTATAGCAAGAAAATTAATTTACCCTAAGGCTCAAACCCCACTGACCCGCCCTTTGGGACCTAAGGCGAATGGGTTGGTGGGGTTATAGTTGAATGGGTCGGTCCCGAAGGGAAGGTCGGTGGGCTTTACCTTTTCACTTATTAATTCACTAATTAATTTACTGATTAATTAAGGGTTGGGGGGGCTCTACAATTCTATGGTAGTTGTGGGAGGGAGTTATAGATGAGGGAGGGCCCTACTATTCTAAGGTACTTGCTTACTCTAGTAGGTTGATTAATTAAGAGATTATTAATATTTCTTATTCTAGCAGGTTTATTAATGGTAGAGATAGATTAATTCAAACATAATGACATTACCTTTCCTTCAAATCAAATAATATTAATTGTTAAGCCTCATAAAGACCTTTTCAACTTAATATCTGACTATAGTTTTATTGATTCTATACGTAACATGGGTGTTCCATAGAACCCCCCTGTTGAGAGGTAGGTGAATAGTTTTATTTGAATCAGATTGGTTGGTTCACACCTTTCTTTCTATAGTCCACCTACCCACCATGCTCATGAACTAGTTGAGTTTTGTTGACCCAATATCTAATATGTCAAGACAAGCTCTTGCATAACCTGAAACATATTCTATCTCCTATACCCATGCACTACAACCTATTAGAGTACTCACTAAAACCAATCATAAGGAGCACGCCCGTGATTCTTTCTGATCTTGAAACCACTTAGAGCTCTTACTATGCCTGACAGAAGAGTTTTCCAAATCTAACTTGCACTTTGCTCGGTGTGAAGCACCTACCCACCAACTATATCCAAAACTATAGTTTCTCACCCACTCGAATAAACTATATCCAAGTGGGAGGATACTATAGGGTGGGTGGGTGATGGAACTAGAACTCCCACCCACCCCTCAAATTCTATGGTAGGTGAGGTAGATTAGTTAGATAATCAATCTATAATGAATCAAATTGATCTCTAATTATTCCTCGCAATAAAAGTAGGGGGGAAATCGCTCGACAATCGTTTTATCAATTTAAATGTTGAAATTCTCGATGAAAATGAGATTCCCCCCACCCCTCTTTTATGAGGGAAATTCCCATAATTTTTAGGGGTGGGGAAGATGGAGAGGTGACTAGAATTCTCTCTTTTTGGTGGGATTCTCAGAATGACCCCTTTTGTGAGGAGTTGGGTGCACTCATCGATATCGATCTTGAGTGGGACACTTGAGGAGCACGAATTCTAGGACAGGGCCCTACACTACCTTTATGAGTTGATAATCGGATCAAGGGTAGTTGGCCATCCAAATTAGTTAACTGTTACCATGTCCTTGGATTCCATCACCTTCAACTATCTTTGGTCTCCCACAAACCCCACCGACTATGCGCTTCGCCATTCTTGACCTAGGCTCCGCTAAATTCTAACTTGCACTTCCCAACTGACCTGCGCTGCGCTATCGGGGGTTGGGAGGATATAGATACACCTCAGGTCAGAATTTAGCAAAGCGTAGGTCAGAATTTAGGAGAAGCCTTGTTTATTGGTGGGCAGAGCCGCACCGACCTGCTACTATTCTAAGGGGCCTCGAGTGGGA
Organism: Sequoia sempervirens; assembly: GCA_007258455.2. Lineage (NCBI taxonomy): Eukaryota > Viridiplantae > Streptophyta > Pinopsida > Cupressales > Cupressaceae > Sequoia > Sequoia sempervirens. Next base: position 201,687 of record VDFB02111931.1, on the reverse strand, counting down.
GGAGGAATTTTCACATCCCCCACATGGGTAGGGAGGGATAGGTTGTTTCAATTGGACTGACCCTTCTATCAATAAATAAAATGGATGGTGGTGCAACCAAGGGCCTACCTTTGGCACCAACCATATTGGCCTCAGGTGGGGTTGGGACTGACCTACCCTTTGAGATTAACCTATTCACCTCAGTTTGGTCCCAAAGGGAAAGTGGGAGGTAGAAGTTATGTCCAACTAGTTGGTGGTTGGGTTAGCCAGTTAGTTGTCCAACTAGAAAGGTAGCAGGAGCGAGCATAACTCCTCTCTTTTCCCCCCTCCCTAAGATATCCCTTTCTCGATTCTCTACGTAACATGATCCCCCACTACAACCATTGTTCGAGATCGATCTTTTCCCTTTAGCTCCCCTACCAGGCTTCAACACCAACCTGAATCGTATCTATATCCTCCTAGCTCCCAGTCTTGAAGGCCAAGTCGATGGGGTTGGGAGTGGAATTCCCTCCTGCACACCAACTGCAATTGGAGGGCTAGCAGATTAATTAATGAAGCCCCTCTTTTTTGACTGATAGTCAGTAGATGTCGTTTGTGGGAGGATAGGGAGGATAGGCCTTGGGTGGGAATCAACTTGCTAGCATAACCCCCTAGCCGACTCAATTAGGACTAAGTTCATAACTATACCTTGACCCCAATAGAATTGTACGGGCCTGCTATCCCTTTAGAAAACTATAGAATTATTATTTCCCCCCCCCCAACTATTGTCGAAACTAGAGTTGACCACCCCCCCGAATCATAGTTCCCCTGATTAATTGGGGGGATAGAATAAGCTAGAATAAGAATTATATCAATAGTTTCCTATAGAATAGTAGGGGTCACCCACCCCTCAAATAATATATTATTGTGAGGGGTTGGGCTACCCATGGCCCTACTATTCTATGGGCCATGATAGGAAAGAGCGGAAAATTCACAATGGTAGTTGCCCCCGAGCACCTAGGCCCATGATTCTAGCATTCATAGTAGAATAACTAGTTGGTGGTAGAGTAGAGGGATTTGCGTAATCGGATACCAAATTCCAAATGATATGTCAGACAAAACAATGAGGAAGCACACTGGGAATAAGGGCAGTTGGTTAATTGAACTTTGTATGGGTCTTCATCTGCAAAAGATGCATGTGGTTCATCAATGTTCGTTGGATTCACCAATCATAACATAATGACACTAACATCCGAATATCCTAGCTATAGATCACTTTCTTTGGATTTCATATCAAAGCACGCACTAAACATTGACCAGACCTTCTTTCTTTCTTTCTTTCTCTCCAAGCAGAAACGCTTTGATGGGTGGGTGGCCCCTATAATTCTATGTGGTTCAAGTTGCTGCCATATAGATAGAGAGAGGATATCCCCCATATATACATTATGGTTGAGTCCAATAGTCGGTGGGTCCATGACAATAGTCGGTTGGTTGATGTGGTTCATGATCATGATGTGGTGGTTCAATATGGAGCCAACCTTGGGAGCCCCGGAACCAACTAATACTGGAGTGGGAGTCTTGGTATAAGGGCATAATATTTTATTTAGAGAACTTGAATTGTCCTTCTGAGTTGAGTGATAAGAAAAAAGGACTTTGAAACTAGAAGCTCAAAGGTATATACTACTAGAAGGAAAAATTATAAGGAGAAATTGAGACGGTGTGCTCCTAAGATAATTGGATGAAGAGCAATCAATAAAAGTTATTGAGGACTCTCACCATGGATTGCATGGTGGACATTACATGTCAAAAAAAACTTGTCATAAAATTATGACAAAGTGGATGTTGGTAGCTTGGATTATTCAAGGATGTGGAAAAATTTGTAAAGAAGTGTGATGCTTACCAAAGGTTCTCAGGCAAGATAAAATTTGTAGGTGCTCTTCCCCTCACAACTATTTTAGTAGATGCTCCATTCTAGTAGTGGGGTATTGACTTCATGGGGGAAATAACAGAGAAATATAGCAATAGTCACAAGTGGATATTGGTGGCCATTGAGTATTGTACCAAATGGGTAGAGGAAATCCCTATAAGGAATGTGACCTCAAAAGTGGTGACTAATTTTTTGTTAAATAATATAATGGCTAGATTTGGTGTGTTATTCACAATTGTTGTTGATAGTGAAATGTGTTTTAGACCCAAGTATCTTGTTTACATATTTGCACAATATGGGATCTTTTTGAACACCCAAAATACTGAGAGTGGGGGTGAATCAACATTCTTATTAACTTAAACATTTATTCAATGCACCACATTAAAATTGTAGTAATGGAAAGGAACATAGAAAGCATGCATCACAACAAAGAATATAAGAACACCAGATTTACGTGGAAAACCCAAAAAGGGAAAAACCACAGTGAGGATTAGCTCACAATATAGATATTGTAACTAGTTACAAAGTTTGATACAATTGGTGGATTCACTATTCAAAAGAAGAAAGGCTCATTATTGGTGGCTTACTTCCCAAAATAGAAAGAGGTAGAAAAAAGGGTGGCTCACTACCAAATATGAACTGTTAATAATGCATTTGACTATGCTGAAGATACAGTTCCACTGAAGCTCAAAATACTGACTTAACACACTTCATCCTTCACCTTAATCCCAATTCACACTTCTCTGCTCTGAAAATCGCACACACTTAATTATCTTGTATGTTTGTCTTCACTCAAGGAATTAACCTTGTGTATATACCACAACCAACCAAAACATCAATTACGTCAGCCCAAATTATTTACCGTACAACATATCATCTAGTCATCTCAACACTCAACCATATATGCTTTGTGAAAGGAATCAAAATTTATAACACATTAAGATAGGTCAGCATGACCTATAATTGTTCCCATAATTTTGTTCCAGAATTTACTCATCTTCGCACAACCTAGAATACTTAGGTTAGATCCATTAGTGAATTAACAATAGAATGAACCATCTACTCACTCACAATTTGACATGTGAACAACCAGAACACTTGCCACTTGGAGAAAACTTACTACATGCATCCTCAAACACTTCTGCAAATCTGCATATCAAAAAGTTCATTCATGGTGGAATGTGGAGCATTCCAATCAGGTACTCTATCACAGTTACATTGGCATATTCATATTGATACTCTGTCACTAATATCTTTGATTGTGGAAGACATTATATCATGAAACTTTGGATTTAGAGTCTTCCAATATACACCATCATCAACTCAAAAATGCATAACCAAATTCTTCATGGTGGAGCAATGCAGACCGAAATACTAGTTCACTAAACATTGGAACTGCATTCTGAACTTAGGTAGTTATCCATTCTTCATCGAACCAAAAATTTGCCTCTTTGCCATGGATTTCCATCAATAATGAGTTTCCATCAATAACAACACCATACAACATCATATACTCATCAATCGCTCCTTTCAACTCATGTTTCCATAACACCATCTTCAATGAAAAACTTCCAACAATCTCTTCAGGTTTCCAATAATCTCTCCCATTTTCATTGATGGAAACACAACTCAAACTTCTCCAATCTTTTCCCCCTTTAACATCAAGGGAAAAGGGGCCCTTAATATCATACTTTTCATATTTCTACTATTCTGCCCCTTTGAAGATGTGTATGTACATGTTCATGGGAATAACCCCCCCTTACTACTTCACTCCTATACCCATCTCTTCTCCAACAAAATTTATCAAAAAGGTACTACAAGAGCTCTCTAATACATCCACATATATACATTGCAATTTAGAAAGCTATTTATACAAAACAAAAATGTATAACTTAGCTTGTGGAAGGAAGATTGTCCTGATTAGACACCTTCAATTTTGTAAGGTGTGCCTTTAGATCCTTCTTTGTCGTCTCTCATTCCTTCTTAGCATAGGAAATTATTCCACACTATTTCTCAAGCTTCATATGAAGCTCTTCATTTTCTTCCAAAGACTTGGGTACTAGATTTTGTTGGAGAATCTTCTCTATATCAACTAAAATTCTAGTTAGAGATGTAAGCCTTATACTTACAAGATATTTGAGTTGACTATACTGTACTATTATCTTCTCTTTTTTCTCCTATAGTTGGAAAAACTGACCATGTAGATTCTCTATTTTCATCCTTGTTGTTCCATCTACATCTCTCATAGGATCATACACTCTAGAGGCCTAAGCAATCTGAGACTCAATTGAGTCCATCTAGTCTTTTATGCTCTTCATGGAAATAAGCCATTTCAAGCAAAATTGAATTTTTTTTTTTGCTTCCTCAACATAATTTTGAATATCCTTTAAGTTGCTCTACAACTTACCATGTGATATAGCACACTTGTCAGAAGCCTTTGCCAACCTTTTGTCATTTATCTTCTTATTCATCTCTTTTTCCAACTTCTCCTATGATTTGGTAGAATATTCCTTGAAGGAATCAAGGAGGAGCCTTAGTTTTTGTATACAATACATATATTCATTAATGGTGGCCCATTGATAATGTAGTCTTGCAACACTTTAATAGCTTCATCTATCATCTCTATGCTCTTTTGGGTGGGTTTTCCAAATCTCCTTTCTAGCGGAGGCATGGAATGCATCACCAAGTCATAGCTTATGTAAGGGAGATATATTGTTCATGTCAACCTGACCTTGTTGCATAGGAATTTGTAGCAATTGTGTTGACACCACTGGTGGAAACTGAAATTGTATATCTAGTAAACTCTTCAAAGAATCCTTAGATGCTCCAAAGGATTCACCAACCATTCTAGTGCTTCCTTCTTCCCTTTTCTCTTTCTCCTGCTCTCCACTGCCGAAGCAGTATTCTACACTCTTCTCTTCATCAGCAACTTCCTCACCACTTAAAGGAGGGAAATTTTCATCTTTCTATGCCTCAGACTTCTCTAGGTTCTTTTATTTTTCTTCCTCCTTTTTTTCTGCATTGTTTTCCACTTCCGAGAGAGGCAATTCTTGTTCTACTAATGCTTCTTTCTTCTCAAGGACATCATCATTCTTATCTCCTTCAACAATATTTTTTGCAACTGAAGGGATACTATTTGTTATCATCACTTTTTGATCATACTCAAGTCCAAACACTAGCTCATGTTTTGCATTCTTAGGTTCATTGATCTGTAGAGAAAATACATCATGTTGCATTTTTGTCTCATCATCTAGAGAAAAACCTAAATCCTTCACCAAATTTTCAACCTTGTGTAGTGTTTCATCCTTCAAACTCTCTATGTCTTCTTTATCCTTTCTCATTAGGGTGCTAACTCTTTACTAGTTCTAAATTACCTATTATAAACCTATGCCAATATTGCCCTCTCCTCAACAGTGAGAGAAGATCCAATCTTCTCTGAAGCAAAAGTCCTAATTTTTGCATCCTCATTGAATGCCTCTTGTCTTCTTGCACTCAAGACTCCTTTTAAGTAATATAGAAGCTAACTTTAATTTTTACTTCGACTGGTATTGAATGTAACAATGTACTTTACAATGAGCTATTCAACTGTGGTATTATTCTCATCGTTCTCATCATGATACATTTGTGTAGTTTCTTCCAACAAACCAAAATTTGCAGTACCATTAAACAAAACATCTAGTCTAAGAGGGCTTTCTCCCTTACCATAGGGGATTTTTCCTTCTTGCTTTTTCCTTTCCCTTTGGATACTTTTATCCTTCACTGGATTTATTTTCACTCTTCTGAATGACTGATGACTTCTTCTACTTCTCTGCTTCTTCTTCGCTCTCTGTATCAACATTGTCAACTTTGGTTCTCTTTTCACTTCTCTACTAGAGATATATTGGACTTCCTTTTCTAGACCAACTTAGTTCCTTATTTTTCTTCTTCTTCATCATCATATCCCACATACTTCTCTTGTAGCTTTCTCTTTTCTTCTTTGTGGAGGCTTCTATTGTGCAGTAGGTGCACTGGTTGTAGCTTTCTTCTTCATACCAACTGTAGGCTTTGTTCTAGAGGCTTTCAAAATATATGGAGAGGGAGTATAAGTCTTGATGGAACTTCTAATGCTTGGCATCCTTTGTGGATCCACAGATGGGGCTTGGATATTCTCCACAGTCCTCTTGGAAGAACCAACAATCTCTTCCAATTTTTCCTTCATTTTCTCCACATTCTTCTTTATATCCTTCGCTTTGTGCTTCAAATGGACTTATCTGGATATCTCCTCATAGGTTCCAAACTTATCTACAGTAGGGTCTCTCTATTTTCTCAACATTAGATTAGCTAGACTTGTGATTACATCTTCTACCACTTCATAGCTCATTTTCAAAATCCAGACTGTTATGGGTTCCACTACTTCCATAATGCATTCATCTCTAGTAACCATAAAGGTTATATCCTTCTTGTACTTTTCAAAAATACTTTTAGGAATCCTTTCTCTTTCTTGTATCTTCCCTTGAAAGGTCTTAAATAAATCACATAGCATGTTATCCTAAATTTCTATGCTTCCAAACCTTTTAAAGCGATCCATAATTTGAATTGCAACGAGAATACCATCCAACCATACACCATTATTTGCACCAGGTATTTCTCTAAGAAAGTAAAACAATAAACATATGGCAAGGGTACCATATCAAAATGGGTATCAATACACTTTTGTCTTTTGAATATTCTCCATCAACTATTGTCTCAGGAGCTTGCATAGATCTATGTCCAAACCTTCTTTCACCATCTGGTGAACAGTATGAATAGCCATTATCGATACATAATTCTCTTTATTGGTGTATTATATCTCATAACCTATCATCATGGATGCATATTTAACTATTGGATCATCTATATCTTTCATAGTGAGAGCATACTTGTCAAATTTTTATCCGGTGAGCTTCATAACCATCTCATTCTTCACGACCTTCATCGTTGGAGTAGGTCCTTCAAAGAATAAAAATATAACCACCTTGATAGCTTTCTTGTTGATTAAATGTGACATATCCAACCACATAAGTTTATCATGAATTATACTCAATACATACTTAACCTATGCATTTTCATAACAAAAGTTTGAAAAATTGTTCCATACATCCAACTTCTTCTCTGTCAAGCTCTCAAATTATATTTTCAACTCAAAATCATCTCCGGTGAGCTCATTAACCCATAATTCTCCCAAATTTGAGTGATCATACTCTTCCATTTTCACATGAATATACATTCACACATCCTCAACATGCATTACAACATAAGGAACTCTCAAAAACATGCCTTCTAGATCCATCTCCATAGATTTAAAGGGGTGTTTCTTGAACTTAGGTCTTTCTTGTTCCAAGACATCAATCACTTGAGGGGTAAAAATTATGAACCACTTTTGAAACTAGGGTTTAGAAAAAAATAATAAATATCTTGAGTTCTTCTATCAGTAGGGTTTCACACAACAATTTAGAAACACTTTATAGTTTCACCTCTGCTCTGCTCTACACTCTTCAAATGATCGATTGCAAATGACTTTCATATGCAAAAATATATATAAAACCATTTTCTAAAGACCTAAAATGCATTGATTGCAGTGAATAATGTTAGGTCGAAAAGATGGAAAACCCTAACTGTGTTGACACAGTCACCTTCCATCACTCTGTAAATCTTTGCATTAGGAGATTTTTCGCCTATGTTTTCTCCAAAAGTTTGTACATGTCAAACTACATCTGTACCTATGTGTTGAAGGCTTCAACACCACAATTTTTGCAGGGTCTTAAGGACTCTCTGTTAAAACTCCCCTTGAGACAAAGCTCTTCTACTAGTTTATGAAGGAAATATCTACACCAAAGACTCATCCTTTACTTCTCTTCTTTCTTTTTCCAAATCTTGTTCATCTCAACCAGATCCACATTCTTTACCAGAGCATTCTTCTTTAGTTAAAAAGAGGGTTTCACATTCTTTCTTATGAAAAACTTTACTATGTGTCCTAGTTTGTTGCATTTGTGACATGTGACACCTTTTTGAACATGATTTCTTCCACCCACTCTAGATCTACATTCATTAGCCTTATGCCCAAATCCATTGCATGTATAATAGTAGCCATTGAAAGATCATACCATTATTGTAACCATTCATCATCTCATTTTTGCATTCACTAGCTATATGCCCAAATTTATTACATGTATAGCATTGACTAATAAATGATTGAACACTATGATTCCTTATGCTTCTGCATTCTATAGCCTTATTTCTAAAATTATTACATCAATAACAATAACCATTAAAAGGTGGGTACCTTTGTGTATTTGGTTGTCTGATTAGTGGTCTTTTGATATATTTCTTCTAGTTCTTGATCTATCTGACATCACCCTTCTTGTCATCTTTATTTTCAGTATTGTTTAGAGTCTAGTCTACCTTTGAACTTTCACCTTTCTCAAACCCTAATCCTTCTTTTTCTTTAGAAGCCTTCTAATTCATAATCATCTCATCAAGCATTGTTGTACTCTTCTTGAATTTGTCTTCTTGGATCTTTTCTTTCTCCAAATCTGATCTCAAAGTCACAACCTCTTGTTCAAGCTTTGAACATTCTTCAGATTTATCTTTTAGTTTAGCATTAAGGCAGTCTTCAATTCTTTTACCTTCTTCAAATTGTACTTTCAAACTGTTGATAGTCTCATTAGATCGCTTAAGCTTCTCTTTGTCTCCTTTATTCTATCTATAGCTTTCTCGAGTTTCTCTCTCAACTTCTTAAGGCACTCATCTGCATCACCAAGATCCTTCTTTAGATCTATTTTCTTAGCTTCTAATTTATCCAAATCATCAAGAGTTGATTTGAGTTCTCATTCCATGTCCACTATGTAATCTTCTTTAGTAAATCCTTTAGGTATAATCTCTTTTGGAGGAATAGGATATTTCCTTGTAGCCATGTGTTCAACTCCAAGATCTACCTTAGCGATCAAGCCAATTGAAGGAACCAAGCTCTGATACCAATTGTTGAACACCCATAATACTAAGAGGGCGGGGTGAATCAATATTCTTATTAACTTAAACATTCATTCAATGCATCACATTAAACTTGCAGTAATGGAAAGGATCGTAGAAAGCATGCATCACAACAAAGATTACAACACCAAATTTACGTGGAAAACCCAAAAAGGGAAAAACCACAGTGAGGATTAGCTCATAATATAGATATTGTGTCTAGTTACAAAGTTTGATACAATTGGTGGACTCATTGTCCAAGGACTCACTATCCAAAAGAAGAAAGGATCACTACCAGTGGCTCACTACCCAGAGTAGAAAGAGATAGAATAAAGGGTGGCTCATTGCCAAATATGAATTGCTAATAATGCATTTGACTATGCTGAAGATACAATTCCACTGAAGCTCAGAATAGTGACTTAACACGCTTCATCCTTCATCTTAATCCCAATTCACACTTATCTGCTCTAAAAATCACACACTTAATTATCTTGCATCTCTATCTTCACTTAAGGAATCAACCTTGTATATATACTGCAACCAACCAAAACATCAATTAAGTTGACCCAAAATATATATCGTGCAACATGTCATCCAGTTGGCTCAACACTCAACCATACACATTGTGCGAAAGGAATCAAAACATATAACACATTAAGATAGGTCGAAATGACCTATAATTGCTCCCATAATTATGTTCCAGACTTTACTCATCTCTACATAACCTAAAATACTTAGGTCAGCTCCACAAGTGAAGCACCAATAGAATGAACCATCTGTTCACTCATAACTTCACACATGAACAACCAAAACACTTTCCCCTTGGAGAAAGAATACTACATGCATCCCCAAACACTTCTACAAATCTACATATCAAAAGGTTCACCCATGATGGAATGCGAAGCATTCCAATCAAGTACTTTGTTATAGTTACACTGACATATTCAGATTGATACTCTGTCACTAATATCTTTGATTGTGAAAGACGTCAGATCATGAAACTTTGGATTTATAGTCTTCTAATATACACCATCATTACCTCAAAAATGCATAACCAAATTCTTCATGGTGGAGCAATATAGACCAAAAGACTTGTTCACATAACATTGGAACTACATTCCAGACTTAGGTAGTTATTTGGTCTTCATCGAACTGATACTTCTGCATATTTGCCATGGATTTCCATCAATAATGTGTTGCCATCAATGACAACACCATACAACATCACATGCTCATCAATCACTCCTTTCAACTCATGTTTCCATCACACCATCTTCAATGACAAACTTTCAATAATCTCTTCAGGTTTCCAACAAATCTCTCTAACACATTATTCACCTTATCACCTATAGCAAAATATATAGGTCTAATCGAGTAACACGAGTATCATGAAAATCATTAAAAAGACTTTAGATGCTAACAATAAAAGATGGGATGATAAATTAAATTTATTTATTTAGGTAGATAAGGTCACATACAAGAAGGTTGTTGGGAAGATTCCATTTGAATTGGTGTATGGTGTTGAAGCCAAACTGCCAATTAGCCTTGAACTAACTGTGTATAAGTTGTTGAAACAAATTGAAAGGGAGGAAGAAAGTGCAATCACCCAAAGAATATATGAGCTAACTAAATTAGAAGAAATGAGAAGGGTTGTGTAAGTATCTCTTATCCTTATGTGGAATTCCAAATCAAAAGATAAGAGAAAACATAGAAAGTTTAATGCCTTATGGGTCGAGCCTTACCAAATCAAAGAAGGATGTGGTCAACGAATTTTTTACCTCAAAATTCTAGATGGAGATTACTTGGAGCTTCCAATTCATGGTCAACACCTAAAGCATTATTTATCTTAAGTGTAAGGTTCTAGGAACTTTATACATAGCTAGTTTTAGTTGTTTTTTGTCTTGTACATATGTTTGTGCCTTCTAATAGTCAATCCAATTTTGTTTTTCACTTTTTAGTTTTCTCAAAGATTTGGATTCTTGTTGTTCCTGCAAGAGAGATACATCCCAAAGTAGAGCCAATTTTGACACTCCAAAATTTTGAGTCCTATTTTGTGCCTAAGCCATGTTACCCCAAAATTATAATAGATCTAAGATGTTATTCATGGTTAATTTTCTTTCAAAAAAATTCAGCACCATTGGATAAAGCATAAAAAATTAATTCAAGCTACCTTTTAAATTTTTGAAAAATTTGCTAAGGACTAAAAGTTATTGTCTTGCAGGTTTTATTCTTCCACCCACATTAAGCCCAATTCCTTGCAAGGTGTGATTTAGTTGTTTTTCTCTATAAATGTTCAGTTGGGTTGGGAATGTTTACAATAGGTTTTGAATGATGAAAAATTGCTGAGTGCAGGTTTTGCGAGATTTACATGGTCAAGTGAACCTCTATTGTTTAGTTTTTCATCCAATTCACTTAGATTTACCCACTTTGTGGGAAATATATGTGCTCATTTGGACTTGTGGGCCTTTTATCTGATCTTCCTTTTGTTCACTTGATGAATTTTTTGCATTTCCACTTGTGAACTGTTTTCCCACTAATGCATTCAATTTCTAAATTTACTAAGTGAACCTTTATGGGTGGATAGAGCCCATCTTCTCACATTTGTTCTTGATGACATCATCTTTGACTTTACAAACTTTTATAAGTGAGTTTCTCCTTCCAAGTGCGATTGTCTAGTTTGTTGAACACCCAAAATAATAAGAGGGGGGAGGGTGAATCATTATTCTATATGACCAATTACTCATAAACCATCCAATTAATAGAGTGTATTTAACTACAACAATAAATGAGAGCATGAAAGGAATCAAAAAATAACACAACACATGAACACCAAGATTTTTACGTGGAAAATCCAAAAAAGGAAAAACCACGGTGAGGATTAGCTCACAATGTATTATAACCAAATATAAGATATTACGAGGGCTCATTGCCAGGACACACTGCCATATTATAAGGCTCATAGCCAAGGATAGATACAAAAACAAAAGTGGTTTCACAACCAAAGTGTGAACTGATACAAAGTTCACCTTGTGCTAAATTTAGTTCCTTTGAAGCTATGAAAACAAAACACTACCCAACTTAGCAGTCACTCAATATTCACAACAATTCTACACTTATTTTTATTTCACACATCTAAATTCGTATGTTTGCACAATGTCAGATCTCTTGCACATCATATCATATGTCATCTCTCTTCTACCACTCAAGAACATCTCACATATATACCCAATTACATTCACATACATCAATTAGGTCGACCTAATTAGATGCAACCCTATTTTAATTCAAAATAACTTTGTTGACTCCACACACGATTCAAAAACATCTTCATGCTCAACCCAAGCATGCAATACTTGATTTAAGTTGGCATGTACCTAAAATAGGTCCTACTAACATCCACAGTACATACTTATCCTTTATGACACATAACATGTATTATGTTGGCCAAGAATTAGACCTAATCACAAAATAAGCCAACTGATCACACACACTATCGATTCATATGTTCATATAAGTACACACTGTCTAGAATATATAGTAATGAAACCTGCGATAAATCTCCCAAAATTGCTAAGACTAATTCTCAACACTAGAGAAATGCGAACCAAATTATATCTACTCAATCACACTGTATAAGCCAAAAACTAAATGTCGAACTTTTGTTATTTGTAACTTTCAACCTTAACCAAAATAGCTGAAACCTTGATCATAGATGCACCTAATAGTAAGGAATAACATATTGTAACCTCTTGAGCCGATCTTGTTGCACAAGCAACAATTTCAAACCAAAATTCCAGATTAAAATGTATCAATTCTATTTACCATATTAGAAAAAACTGTCAACAATTAATGTTAGCATCAATGACAACACATTAAGGGGTTTCTTCTTCATTCTTTCAACAATCTCCCCCTTTGTCATTGATGGAAACATGTGCCAAAAATGAGTCTCCAAAATTTAGAACATACACCATCAAAACCTTCAAGTATACATGATCTCTCCCTTTAAGCATCATCTCAAATTACCTTTAAACTTCTACACAATTCTTCTCCATTCTTTTCCATTTTTCTCAAAAATTCTCAAAACTTAGTTCCCCTCCTTTGACATCAAGGAAAAAGGGTGTGTCGGTAACATACTTGTAGACTTAAAAATTTGATGCATATGTATAGAAAACAACAAAAATGTACTGACTCCCCCTTAGGGAGGTACCCCAAAATTTGATTGACCATATGTATAATGGAAAATTGAAAGTAACTAAAACATTGATAAATTTTTATAGGAGATGTTCAACCAGAGGAGAAGTCACCTTCTAGGTCTTTAATGATTGCTTGCTAGACATGTTTTCCTTCAATCCAAATCTTTCTTGTTGCAGCAAGTGAGTTGTACAATGATTCCAACTTTACTATGTTCTCCTCAGCCTCTTCTAGAGTACTTGGGTTTGGGTTTATATTTGCAATTTTTTCAGCTTCAACAAGATTACTTGATATTTGTATATGCTTGCACTTCACCAAGTCTCCAAGTTGTCCAAACCATCTTATAACATCTTCTTTTTTCCTTTGTAAGGTGAAAAACTTATTTTGTAGATCTTTGATGGCAGTCCAAGAGGCATAGCCTCTATCTTGAGTAGGGTCATAGGCTCCAGAGGCATTAGATATTTGTGTCTCTATGGAGTCCAACAAGTCCTTAATGTTGCAAGTGGCATCCGACCACCTCAACAATACAAGAACAATATCTTGGCCTCATCTTCACATTCCTGTACAACTTTAAGACATTCCATCACCTTGCTATGTGTAGTTGCACATCTATCATGTAACTCAAGTAATTTCCTTTCAGTAAACCTTGACTCAACTTCTTTTTCAATTTTCTCCTTCATACTAAAGGTATATTCCCTAAGTGAATCAACCAAAAATTCTAGATTCTTAACTGGAGTCAAAGAGTTATCAACAATGGCACTGGGGGTAACATCCTATAGAGACTTGATGGATTTATTAATCAACTTTATTACTGTTTGATGAGTCTCTGAGATTTCTTTTCTTTAAGAGGTGTGGAAGACATATTGAAGCTCCAACCTTCGAATTGGTGAGATCTTTTCAAGATCCACACTTCCTTGATACATCGGGAGCTATAGCAACTGTTGTGGTATAGCCAATTGAATACTTATTTGTCTTGTCAGAAGACCCTTGAGTGTATTACTAGAGGATTCTTCTTAATTTCTTTCAACTTCAATTTCTTCTTTATTCTCTTCTTTCTTTTCTTCTTCTTCTTTTTTGGAGAGGTTTTCCTTCTGCTTGTCCTTGTCTTCATCCTTCTTCTCCTCATCATCTTTCTTATTGTTCTCTCCCCTTTCTCCTTGTCCTTTTTCTTCATTTTGATTGTTTTCATTATTTTCTTCATCTTGTTTGCTAGTATTATCATCATTATTTTCCTCTTCCTTTTCTTGTTCTAGCTTTGTATTTTGACTTCCATTATTAGTGTCAGTGGTAGTGTCAGTGTCTTTCAAAGGAGCGAAGATCTCTGGAGGAGCATTTGTATCATCAACCACATTCCCTAAAACATTAAAAGATGAAATTTCTTCTACAGTATGATCATTCACTTCTTCTACAACTTTTTTAAAAATAGGAAAATTAGTAGTTAGAGGAATATATTCCTCTTCACCAGTAACCTTTTCTTTTTTAGGATCCTTGTCTTGAGTTATTCCGGATGATGAAGTTGCAATCATCCCAAATTTTTTTGCTCTGTCTCTTATAGTGTTCATTGTTTCTTGTTTTAGCTATTCTATACTATCCTTGTCTCTGCCCATTAGAATGGTGACCCTTTGCTTCACTCAAAATTTCTTTGTATACACCTCAACTAATGTGGTTTTGTCATTTTCAGATAAAGAGGATCCAATTTCCTCTAGAGCATCAGGTTTTATCTTTTCGTCTGCTTCAATTTCTTCTTTCGTTCTTTCCACTAAGGCCTCCCATACCACACTTTGTACCTTCTTCCTAATGTTATTCATGTCTGCTTCTAACATAATGATGTACCATATGATGGCTTCAATTATTGTTTTCTTGTCTTCCTCATCTACTTCATCATACAATTTTGTAGTTGCTTCTAATAGACCATCATGTTCTATCATATTATTAACCAAAGAATCCAACTTGACTGGGGTGTGAGCTCTTATTGAAGGATTTTTTGTCTTCTACTTTTCAGGCTTTGAAGTGCCTTCCTCTGATTTCTTCTCCTTCTTCTTCTCATATTTCTTGTGGATGTGAATAGTGAATGCTTCTTTCTCTTTTTCTATCTCTTCTTCTTCAGAAACGTCCATGATGTCAACCTTAGACCTTTTTTCTCCTATGCTTTCATCCTGTGAAGCACCTTCACCACTTGTAGTGGCACTACTTCTCTTCTTCCTTGTCAACTGCGATTCTTCTTCAAGTCCCAATTCAATCTCTTCCTCTACAACAACACTTAAGTTTCTTTCCCTGTATGCTTTTTGTTTCTTCCTCCTTCCAGAGGTAGCAGGGGGTTTTTTCCTTTTTATGGTCCGTGTGTTGGCTTTGAAGGGTAGAGTTGCATCTTCTATTATTGGGGCACTAGATTCCACTTTCTTTCCTTTGATGTCAATTGTATCAAATGATTTTGGAAATGCAAAGGTAGGGGTGGAAGTTGTTCTTCCTGATCTTTGTAGTCCGAAGGACTCACTAGTTGTACCAGCTACTTTAGCATCCCTTTCTACAGTAATTTCTCTTAATTCTTGCTTTGAAGGACCATGCAATCCAAAATATTGCTCTACTTGTTTGTTTACTCTTTTGTTTCTTGCAGGTGTTGAAGTTTCCAAGTGCACTTTAGTTGATTTTTCTTCAAATGTACCATGTCTAGGCAAGGAGGGGTCCTTAGGACTCTTCAGTAATAATTCAATGTATCCTTCAACATATTTTTTAGTAACCTCATATCCGAGAGGCTCAATCCATATTTTCCTAGGTTCAACAACCTCTATTATACACTCATGTGTAGAAACAATAAAAGTGATCTAATTTGCATACTTGTCTACAATATTATGGGGAATCATTTCTATGTCATCACCAATGCATTATCTTGAGCCTTGTAATCACCAATATTGTGCATATAATCAAAAATTTGATGGTATATTAGTTTTCTTCTATCCCAAACAATGTCTCTTCTTCCAAGTAGCTCCCTCAAAAAGTAAAATAGTAAGCGCACAATTAGACTTCCAAACTTGAAAGCATGTTTCTTTTCCCTAGTTTGTTTTAGATTTTTCAAAATTTGCTACCAGAGGAACTCACATAGGTCATAGTCCTTCCCATTCACCACAATATCATAAGCAACATAGATTGAAATTGTAGACACATAATTGTCCTTGTTTGTGAAATAATTTTTGTTACCTATCATGATTGATGCATACTTCATGATAGGATTAGTGATAGGTGTAGACACTAAAAAATGTCCTGAATGATATCATACACTCGAATCAATTATACTAACATCATTTTGTCTTAAAACCCATCCTCTTTTTGCTTAATTAATTAAATTATCCTAGTTATTTAATTAATTACATCATTTGCATCTATTAACCTAATTAATTTAATTAGATTAATTCACCCCCTTTCATGCTAACCTTTCATCTAATTAAATTAAATACATTAAGTTATTTAATTTAATCCCTAAATCTTCTTATTTAATTAAATAACCCTAATTTATTTAATTAAATGTCATTCCACCTTTCCCCCATTCATTATATCATTTTTTTTTTTTTTTTATAAAAGGTGCAATGCACCCATATTATTAGGGGTAAATACTTTTGATTAGAGCTATGAACTAGGTACAAGAAACCACAAGAAATAACCAAACCTAGGAGCGCAATGGCCTAATGAAGGCACAAGGCCTACAAGCACTTTGGCCTAATGAGGATTTGAACCCTAGTGGTCATCACTACAACCAAGCGACTTGACCATCGAACCACACCCTTATTGGAAAATCATTTTATTTAATGAAAATCATCTAAGTCTTATAAATCCCCTAATTGCATAATTAATATTGCTTAATTATCAATTGAATCTAATTCCCCCTACTTGCAAGGGAATATTCCTCTGCACATTCCTCCAAAAGGAATATTCCTCCCCCTTTTGCATAATTTAGTTTAGTTTTAATTAACTAAATTATCCTTTTCCCTCACCCATGAGAATATTCCAAATAATATTCTCTCTCCTCACTCGTTAGAAAAAGGGGAATATTCCTTTTTGTCAACAAACTTAGCTTCTTGAGCAAGCTAACTTGTGACCTCTTGTGCAAGTTAACTTGTGACCTCTTGGACAAGTCAAAAGTGTGTTTGTTTGAAGGATTATTAACCCTTGATTAAATCTCATCTTTCATTCTCATCTGTTGATGAGAATCCATGATCCATGACTCCAATTTCTTCCATCCTTGACAATTGAAATTGACCTTTTTGATCTCAACCATTCATTTCTCATTTGCTCTCCTATAAATAGGTCACTATTTGGAGACAAATGGATCCATATTTCAAAAAGAAAACTTATGCTGTTGAAATCACTCACACTCACTTATATTTAGCATCTTTTAGTTTAAGTTACTTGCATTGAATAACTTTAGCTTCCATTAATGGCTTCCATGATCACATAAAGCATCCATTTAGCTTATAGATTAATTAGAGTTTGAATCTTTTAGTTTAGATTCCATCTAGATTAGCTTAGTATTTGCATATATTCATCATTTTAGCATAAAATCATGTTTTCATACACATCTCACAATCGTTCCATCATTTTTCTTCAATAAAATTGACTGGAACAAGCTAATTTATCCACGGGATTAGGAAAGGGTCACCATTCCACATCAACGCGACACCACTCCCCCAATAGATAAGTTTTAGATGGATTAGAGAAGGCATTTTAAAGCTTTCATAGTTTTGTGTGCTTAGTTTTGATAAATATTTAGTTTAATTTTCATTTGAATGTTCCTGTTGATATTTGACGTTAGTGGCTTCGTTATGCTTCACTTCTTCATGGATCAAGAGTAATCAGCCCATACTAATCCATCAGACACATTTTGGTGCTAGGAGGGAAAATCTTATCAAATTTAATCAATTTCTATCTCGAATTCTTTTATTTTTTACTCTTGCAGGATACATCGACGCTCAAAGGAATTTAGTGATGCCTTTGCTGGGTGTCACCATATAGCGACACAATTGTCATCTGAAACAATGATTCCTATTTAATATCATGGCATTGATTAAAACAAATGGAAACACTGAATACTTTTAGAGGTATCAAAGATTTATAAACAGTGACACTCCCCAAATAGCAACGTTATCGTCGTCATTGGTTTTTTTGCAGAGCGACACCCAAATTCACTAAAGTGACATTATCGTGAACAACGACACCCTACTTTGGTAAGAAAAATGATGATCATTTTTCAACACGTGCTTTAATTTTTTTGCTTCATCAGATTACTAACATGCCTCTAACATTGTTCTGGTTTTTAGGCTAACTGGGTTTTGCAAATTAGATGATAAAAGTTGAAGTGAAGAAGCATTCTTATCTTTTCATCTTGTAATTGTAACAAGCGTTTTAATGGTTTTGGGGAAATTATAACCCATTTATTTTAATTTTCATTTTATGATTTAGGACCACACTAATATTCAATTGGGTTTTAAAAAGAATGCTCAAACGGGACTAAAATTGAACCCTCGCTTCATCATTTTACTTTGGGTTTAAAATTGGACAAAAGAACTTAACATTTTGTTTGGTGCATAAAATAAATTCATCTTAGCTTTAGGGGTCAAAATTAACAAGTTTTTACTATGTTTTGTGATTCACACTTTTGTTATTGAATGTGCATGCACTTCTCTCATGCCACTTGGTGATCTTGAGAATCAGAAACATTCCTTAACACTTTGTATAATCACCCACATATTTAAATTGGATTAAAAATGAACCCCATGCTAGTTTAGGGAAAAGGTGTGGTGTGTGTTCTCTCCTTGTTTCATTGGAACTAAGAGATTGAACTACAAATGTACTTCCTTGCTTTTTTCTATCTTTAGAGGGCTTGCCTCCCCGCTTCGAAAGGAGGGAACGACCCAAGCGGTAACAAGCTAAAGCCAAAATATTTCAAGTCACTATATAAAAATGTGTTTGTGACAAAAGTCATAAACAACAGGTGCAAATGTGTCATACCGACAAGTTTCACCCTTAGTATCTTTGTGATACATTAAAATATCTTCTTAGGAAGAGATTGGGAGGCCTCTTGATTCACCATAATCTTGATCTAATCTTGCCGCATGTATGGACACCTTGAACAAAATCCCTTATTACGAACTAAATTTTTAGAAGCCAAAAACCTTTAAGCTTGTTGGTGCAAGAACGATCTTTCTGAAGCTGCCCCACATTTTACTATTCAATTGTTGAAACAGGAAAATCCTTAGGATCTTTGGATCTTCAAGATTTGAGATTTGGTGGTCTTGAGAAGTGTGTGCCGTGGAGGGGAGCCAGTGTCGCCAAATCTCTATTTGTTCGCCTTGTCTTAGTGTTTGGAGAAATACAAGTGGGGATTTAGCAAGTAGTATCTTCTAAACCTAAGGTTGTAAATGCTTGTGAGTTAGTTTAATGCTTAGCTTGGTTCCAAAACATTATGAACAAACATTCACAATCTTCCTCAAAATTTCAAACCCTTTGGTCTAAGTATGAATATCTTTTGAAATAGCCTTGATATTAATGCTTGCCATAAGGATTTATATCCTTAGATATTCCTAAATATCTTGACTTATATCTCAATCTATACTTCCTAAAGTTAACATAGGCAACTATGGCTTGAATTTTATCCTTTTCACAAAATGGACATTGTAAAATTTATGATGTTTTTGGCATAGACATTTAGTTTGAAAAACATAATCAAGACAAGTGTTTGTGGTAAAAGAAACTCACTTAAGCAAGATAAATATACAAATTGAATCCCACATGACTATTTGGAGATCGATCACTCCCATTGAACAACCCGACCTCAAAGGTGCTATCATTCAACCAAACTTTGAACTCGTTAATGGAGAAAAAATTGATATAATTAGTAGTTTGAGAAGCTTCACTTTTGAAACCAAGGAAACATCAGCCTAGTGGAGAAATGCAACATACATCATAGACGAAGAAGAGGAACAAGCTAATATTGTGGCTGGAAGGCCCATACTACCACCACCTGCGTGGCAATATATATCCTCTTTTTCAAGATCCTAAGTTTCTCTAAATGATCTCATGAAAAATCAAAATCCTCAAAAGAAGGTTTACATACCGTCACTTTAAACTTAGGAATCATAGTCCAAAAGCTATCAAAAGACATCTTTTAGCACTTTACCAAAATAGAAACCAACTGGTAGCAAACTTTTATAAACATGCTTCAAGGAACAGTCCATAATTGTATGCATTCTTTTGGAGTCAAAACTGTGGTCTTTTTCACAATCTTGAACTTCTCTAAATCATTAAGTCTTTAGAATTTGAAAACTTTAGAGGTATAGCATGTTTCTCACCACCGTGGCCTTATCAAATAAAGGTTCACTTTAGGTCAACATTGGGTCAAACATTTCATTCATCCCTTGATCAAAATTCATCCTTCACTTCTCCAAACTTTACAAAAATTTTAAATACATCAACACCTTTTGACTTAAAACATCCATACAACCAACCCATAACTTAGCTACTTTGTATGTG
Organism: Sequoia sempervirens; assembly: GCA_007258455.2. NCBI lineage: Eukaryota > Viridiplantae > Streptophyta > Pinopsida > Cupressales > Cupressaceae > Sequoia > Sequoia sempervirens. The sequence continues at coordinate 181,103 of VDFB02111931.1, read as the reverse complement.
AAATGAATCCTTTTCCATGCACTTAGTTAAGCTGGTTATTATCTTTGAACTAGTTTATCTTGAACGTCATGAGTCTACCCTAAAGATTTCCAAGTTCATCAACATCCTTTATTTAAACATCAAAACATCAAACTTTAAATTGAAGTGTTGTCAAGAATTTGCAAGATCACTCCCCATCCACTTTCGCCGCCATTATGTCGACTGCTCCAAAAATACTTGACGCTCACTTTACCCTGAATTTAAGTCAACTGGGGAGTTCAAAAATTGCAAATGCAACTGCTCTTCCGCCGGTGACTTCAGTTTCATGGTAAAATGGGGATCACAACTGCGAAAGTCATGGAAGAAGAGCCTAAAGTCATTTTACCTCCATTGGTCCCAAATCCTCAGGAATTTGAACCAAGAGTCCAACGTTACTCCAGCATCCACACAACAACCTTCATGACCATGGGGGCCATGAGATAGAAGACGTATAGGATGCCATTTTGAGACTTACTAGGAAAGTCATATAGACATGAAGCCTTAGAATGGTTCCACTCCCTGTTGCGGTGCACAATCTTTAGGCTCCAGGCTTGGCATCACATCCGCTATTTATGGCTGGTCATCCCTAGGGCTAAATCAAACATCAACACCTAGCATTGTAGCTAGTCTTGCTAAGGAATTTGGCCATACTCTTCCATTTGAAAGCAACACACTTGTAGGTACTCTTGAAACCAACCCTCCATACCAAATGACCAATTGGACACCAACATTTGGCGCTCCTCCCATTCCCAGGGATCCCAAACAACCATATAAACCACTTACACTGCATTACTCCACAACAACTTCAACATTTCAAGGACACCCCTCTTCATCTATACCTACAAGTACCACTAGTGTGGACCCAAAAGGGAAAGGAAATACCCTCATGCAAAATCAGCCTTTAACACAACATGGGACCTCTTCATCCAATCTTCCCATTGATACATCAAACACAATAGTTGTCCATAACACATCTATCCCATCCATCATCTACCACTTAAAACATAATCCATTGACCCGCGAATCTTGTCAACCAAGGTAATACCTTGACCACATCTCAAGAACAAGGGAATCTACAAAGAATTGGTCAAGGGAACCCTTTCAATTAATGGAACCAAGGTCCTAATGTGCCCTTAACATCACAAAATCCTATGCTACTATCCTCACCTTTTCCATTTGTCCCCCAAGTCATGCAAAATCAAATTGGACCTCAATATTACATTCCTCCACCTCAATCCACTATCCTACAAGGAATGATAAACCAAGGGAACCCCCAACCACTCATTAACAATCCGCTATCCACTAAAAACATCATCAGTCAAAACCCATCACAAATATCCCAACAACCACCTGATCCTACATTACAAGCACATGCCTTAGCTTTACAACAAGCACAAAAATATTATCAACAATCCATCCAACAACAAAAAAAATAGCAAGAAGTCCTAGCAGCACAACAACAACAACAAAAACAACAAGCAATCCTAGCAGCACAATAGCAACAACAACAACAAGCATCCCTAATAGCACAACAACAACAACAACAACAAGCAACCTTAGCAACACAACAAGCAACCTTAGCACAACAACAACATCAAGCCCATCAAGCAACCCTTGCAGTTCAACAACAACAACAAGCCTTACTAGCTCAACGTTATACCCAACAACAACAACAACACAGTTCCTATTATAACTCTCAATAGAACATTGCCAATACAAACACATTAGGAACACATACATCAACACCTCAATCCCCTTCACAGAATCTCACACCACCATACACCCCATACAACACCTTATCATATTAGAACCCATCCACCATCCCAACATATGTTCCTCCACCAAGCCCGCAAGATGATCTAGCATCACAACTTAAGGCATTGTCACAAGAAATGAAGGACCTTTAGATGGGTAAGATAAAGAATCCCCATACACAAAACCTATGTCCCTATCCATTCGATCGAAACATCGCAATGGTATCATTGCCTTCCAGCTTTGAAATCCCCAAATTTGATAAATACAAAGGGAGAGGAAGTCTTGTGGACCATTTCAAATAATTTAACGTCATGTGTATGGAGGTTGCTTACAATGATTCTTATTTAATGCACCTCTTCCCTCAAGTCTAACAGGTCTTGCTATGGATTGGTTTTCTCAACTACCTCCCGATATCAAAAATTTTCAAGAAATTATCGATAAATTCATCAATCACTTCTCCTTTAACCTTGACATAGATGTAGGCCTAAAAGAATTGTACACTCTCAGACAAAACAAAGGAGAAAATTTTGCTAATTTCTTACAAGGGTGGAGACAAAGAGCTAGAAAGAGAAAATGGCCTCTTCCCCATGAACAACAAGTGGGGATCATCATAGAAAATCTAGATCCAGATCTATCCTTCCACTTGAAAATTCAGTGCATCACATCTTATGACGAGCTTGTCCCTAGAGCCCTTAACATTGAGAGAGCTCTAATCTCATAGGGAAATATTGAAGCTTACAAAGATAATCGACCATCAACTAGTACAAATGACAAGCCTCATGTATGGGCTAAGAACAAAAACGTAACAAATGATGGTGTGGTAGATGCTAAGGTAGTCCTAAGTGCTCCTAGGCCAAACAACAACCAAGTTGATAACATTCAACCAACTGTGCAACAAACAACATCCCCTCAGAACAATGAGATCAACAACACTGAATCACAACATAGGTGAACCCCTAACAAGAACAACTATCCTAAACGCAAGTACACATAGTTATCAGAACCCATTGAAATCATCATGAAGAAATTGGTAGAGTTAAACTTGATAATGCTTCCCAACTTTAAAAACTACCAAGAACAACAAGAGAAACCATCCCGGTATAATGAGAACAACCTTTGTGACCTTCACAAAATCAAATGACACAAAACGAAAAACTAGATGAGCCTAAAAAATATTATCCAAGAACTTATAGAGAACAATACCATATCTATTGAAGTACTAGCCAGTAACCAAGATCTTAAGATATACAAGAACCCTATGCCAGATCATAGCAAAGGGAACAACAATGGGAAAGCTAAAGATTTTAGAAACGTGCAACATACCTATTCTAATGTGGTCACTTCTTGTGATAGCGTTATTATCGTCGTCACCATCAAAGGGCATAGTGTAGAGTGTGGAATCACCACACGATGTGGCAAGGTCACCATCCAAGGAGTCCCATCTCAGTCTAGGGCACACCCTACCCAATCGACATCAAATCCCAACAAGTACAATCTCCTAGACCAGCTTAAGAAGACCCCTGCACATATATCAATCTTAGAACTATTGAGGCTATCTCCTATGCATAGGGAAATCTTAGAAGAATCTCTATCTATGTCATTCATCCTCGAGAATATAGATACCGAACAGTTTCAAGCTACGGTAGGGCATATCACTAATCATTTCCTCAACTTCTTAGAACAAGACATATCATCACAACCATCTCATAACCATGCTTTACACCTTGAGGTTATCATTCATAAAAATAAGGTTAAAAGAGTCTTAGTAGATGGAGGTGTTGGTCTAAACATTTGCACCCTTCAGTTAATAAAAAATCTAGGCTATGCAGAGGATACTATTGAGAAGAAAAAAATCACCACCATTAGGGCATACGATGACCAAGAACGAGTATCACAAGGCATCATCGCACTGCCCATCCAAGTGGGCCCCCTCACTGCAAAAAATACATGCCAAGTGTTAGACTTGGATCTTCCCTACAACATACTGCTTGGTTGACCTTGGATCCATGCCTTAAAAGTTGTAGCTTCAACCTACCATCAATGTGTCAAGTTTCCTTTCGGTGCAGAGGTCTGGCCGATATAGTGTGGTCTTGCCCGCATTGATCACGGTGGCGATTAGAAGAGGCTGATGCGCATTGTTGGCCCGACCAAGATATGGTGTAAATGGCTTTGGCTCATACGGACCACGCCTCGGAAGGGGATCCCATGCTTGCCAGTGTATGTGAAGGACACACCACCTCTGTATAGTGTCATGAGGGCATCCTCTGCCCCCATCAGAATTGGAACAACCTGTGGACGTAGCACAAAAATTTTCTCCCACGCCCAAACATGAAGGAGTGTCACCCCAGCCCCCAGTGCTCTGCCATCTATATACACATACTCATGGAGATCCCTATAAAGAGAAGCCAGAAGGATGGGTCCCCATGCAAACCGGGTAAACATCCCCGGACATCTCTCCGGCAATATCCCATTTCGATTCATTACTGCCCTTTATGCGTAGGGCAGCAGCTTCCGAAATGATTGCATGGCCAGCTGCTTAGCGGAGGAGGTGCGCTGTATAACTTTAATAAAGCACCGGAATTTCGATGCAGCCCTCACTTGATAAATAATGTCTCAGTGGGACTTCGGGTGCAACACTGCAAAATTCATGCTCCGCCATCATAGGTCCTTTCGGTGGCCATGAATGGGCAATCGTAGTATGTGCCAAACGTCCTCCAAAGTGCAGTCACCTCGCCAGTGGGAAGATGAAACGACGATGTCTCGCTGTGCCATCTCTCGGCTAGCGCTGTTAGCATCCCGAGTTGTGTGCGCATGGGCGCTGCGTATGCAATATGCCATAATCCAATTGCTCCCACGGTCGGTCGCGGTCTATCGTCGAAATTATCAAATCGTCAGTCATCCGTTGAAATCATTGGTTGTCGAGTTCGGTTCAATCAGTCGTCATCAGATATCTCCCCGGTCGTAATTTGCATGAAAGGGGCTCCGCAACACTTTTCCCAAACCCGGCCAGAGGTCTAAGCTAAGCTGGAAGCCCGGTGGGGTTTCTAAACTCAAACTACATCATTGAACAGGCAAATTAGTGGTGCACTTTAAACATCGGCGGCTATAAACGCGTAAATGAGCTCTCTTTAAACGTAGCCAATAAATGCATTAAATGAAAAGATTGGGCTTTGGTAAGGATCGCATCACAGGTGCCCGATGCCGGTGGCGGTGGAATAAGACTCGGTGAAATATTAGCAGGAAGTTGTCATTGTGCCATATCGTTGGAGGGTCAAAGCTCGGATATCAAGGTTTGCTAGCGGAGGTGTGTGAAAATAACTTGAAAGTGACCCCTCGGGCCCCTTTTAAGCCTAAAAATTAAGGTTTTTTGACCCTCTAGGGCTGTCCTGCTAGGGTTTTGGAGCCCCGAACCTATTTTTGTCCGTTCGAGGCTTATTTTTCATCATCTTATTGCGTTTAGACACGTTTTTAGCCTCCTGGATCCCTTTCAGACTTGTTCAGTACTTTATCACATTTTTTCGCGAGATCACCCAAAAAAATTAAAATTTTCGTCTAATCTCTCGAGGGGGCATTATATTAGCATATTTCTCTTGCCATGCAGCAGTGGGGCAAGTTTTAAATATCAATTTTTTTTGGCTTTGATTGAGATCATTTTTTCTTTGAACCAACACAACAAGTGCATTGCTTCAAAGAGGGGCAAAATGTAGACATCAAAAATATATTGATTGACATCGTGCATCTGATTCTAACTTACTAACATCGTTTCTTCCTAAATCATCCCTCGATCTAACCATTTAATCAAATTCCCCTATCTGATTAAATTCATCAATAATCCTCTCTCGATTAAATAAATCACTTTATCAAAATCAAGTCATTTCTCTTGTTAATTAAATTAATCTATCTGATCTAATTATCTTTATTTAATTAAATAATCAATTTATTTAATTAAATCTGTAAAGTCTATCCATTAAATTAAATAAATTAAAACCTCATTTGATTTAATGTAACACCATCCCTTTTAATTAAATAAATCAAAATCCTTATTTAATTAGCCTCTTATCATATTCCTCTCTTATTTGATTTAAATAAATCCATAAATCTAAGTCAAAATAAGTCACATCATCTCACATTAAATTAATTAACCCTTGATTAATTTAACTCATCTCATATCACATGCGGGCAATGCAAGTTGCACATGAAATAGATTTAATTCATTTTATTAAAATCTCTATTTTACTCACAAGGCATCTTTGGAATATTCCTCAATTTGAATTTCGAAATTCCAAGTCAACATGTACATCAACAAGGGCATTTAAGGCCTCTTATACTTCGTTTGCCTTGGGCCAAATTGGCATTTATTGCATTTTTCCTTCCTCTTACATTTCATTTCAACAAATTTGAATTTCAAATATTGGCATTTATTGGCACAAACCCCAAATCTTGTACAACCATCATCCATTCATAGCTTGACAAGTGGCACCATATCATTGGATGAATGTTAGTCCCACATTGCTCAAATTTGGGCATTCATCTATCTTGAAATCCTATAAATGAAGAGCTCCTCTCCTCATTTCATCATCCACAAACATTACAAAGTTACCATGCTAAAATACTTAGCCATTCTCATCCATCATTTGAATTCTTAGCTAGGTTTTTTGTAGATTTGGCTTGGAGTTCTCATCTTTCATCAAAAGTGGATCAATATCATCTTCAAAACATCAAGATTTCATCATAGGAATTGGGAAAGGGCCAATTTTCACATCAAATTGGCACCAATTCCCCTATGGAATCAAGTGTTTGCTTCTCTAAATAGGATTTAAATCTAGTTTGATCTTTGTATTGTGTTCTTCATAAATTTCTTTCCTATTTTCAGTTTGTAAATGGATTTCACGGGGAATCATTCTTTTAGCTTGTAATTCTTTGTCTAACTCGTTTATTCATGTCATTTTGTAGGTACTAGGAAAAGGGTTCGCACATTTGGCGCTAGAAGGAGGGCTTGACATCATTATTTCTAACAATTTTTTGAAATTTCCGCGTTTTTCTTCACACAGGAAATTCCAACGTGGGCTCGTCAGCATCACTATTTTTGGCAAGGTTTTCGTATGTCAGGTGTGAACAAGAATACTCCTATCTGATTGACAAGTCAAAGTCCATCACACTGGGTACAACGCCATCCTGGTTTTCTATACCTTGATGCATCGTACCACGTGTGTTATCAAACATAAGAAAATTTGGCCCTTTGAAAATCCCAATTCCTTGGCAAGTAATCATCATCATCATCATCATCTACATTTGTGTCATCTTGCGTCTTGTTGAAATAATTTCTTCTCTCCTTACTGACCGTGCTAACAAGGTACTATGACAGTTGATCATCATCACCATTGATCCTGCATCCACAAATCATTAGTATATTGCATAAGCATATCATATAGAAATCATACGCATTGCATAAGCATATCATATAAGAAACATCACATTTTAATCATCATATAAACAGGCTATCATGAACATCCATAAATAGGTGCATCCATGTCATTGCATTTCACCCATTACATTACATCTCATGGCATTATATCGATCATTGCATAAAAATTAATTTCCATTTCATTTCATATTACCATCTAAATCATCATATAGCATCTACAAAAGCATTCCATAATCATTTTTACATAATCATAAGCAATAGGTATATAAGCATTTAATTCATTACACATATCACTTTGCATTAATATATCATTGCATCATGTAGGATAATAACATTTGTTATTCTAAGCATCTCATAAAACCATTTCATTTAGCATCATATCATGACCATCGCATCATATTACATACATCCATAAATCATCTCATAATTAAGCATATTCCACACATCATTGCATATACCATAAATCAAATCATATCACATATTGCATCGGCATAAAATAAACCATCATATAGTTAACATCATTGCACATCATATCATAGGTCAACATAATATAGATCTGTTAGTCATAATCATAACACAAACATCATTAGAAATAAAATGCATCCATAGAACATCACTGTAAAGCATATAGAAATAAACCATCCATGCATAAATAAAAGAACACATTGCATCACATCAAAATCATCATCGGCTCATATATATATCATATTATCAACTATAATAGTACAAAGAATAATCGGATCACTGTACATATATGTCAATCAGTACAAAACGCCCATCAGGCTATCAAAAATGAGCCCATAAGGCACAAAAAGGACATCATAATATCTCGATCAAGCCTGATCTCTGTGGATGCTGCCCTTGCCCCTGTCACTGTGACCCTCTGGTGTTCTATGGATGGCCCGCTCTTAGTACTCTGGGACCCACTCTGCTCTAGGTATAGTGTCGTGGTAAGCTCGGTGGTAGTACTCTATCTCTCAGATAGCATCCTTGTAAGATCAAACCGGCACTGTACCTTGAGATGAGGAGGCTGTCATGCTCTCAATCTACTGCCTATGGCCTAGCTCTGTGGCTACCTGTAGCTCTACGGCCTGTCTTTGCTACATAGCCTGATCCCTCTCTGCTCTGAGCTGCTCCCTCTTAGCCCGTGCCTGGTCCCTCTCAGCCGTCACTACCTAAACATGTGCCTATAACTATAAAATCAAGGCATCTCGTGCATCTACCTGCCCTGCTAGCTATACCCGTGGCTGCGCGTGAAACTGTTCCTCACCCTCGGCTCGTGGTGGTGGGACTTGTGGATCCTGTTGCTGGTCCTGCATATGGACATCCTTGTGACCTGGTGGAACTAGGGGCACACTTGGTGGATCTCGTCGAATCTTGACCCTCGGTCCTCTCACTTGTCCTCTCCCTCTGCCTCTGCCTCTGACCCTGTGTGCCTCTGGATCCTCACCTAGAATGGTCAACCAAAGAAGAGGTATGAATCAATCTTTGTAGGCCTGTGTGGTGCCCGGATCTGCCAAGCCCTAATCATAAGCCCACGGTCAAGCTACCAAATGTCGAAAGCTGTCAACTGCCTCCGTGGTAGGAATACCAGGCCCCCATGACACCTGTGTCATGCTGTGTGCAAAGACAGCTACATAGCCATCGTCTGGCCAATCTTGTGGCTATCCAAACTGACACTGTATATGCCCGGGCATATACATTTTGATCATGGTGTGCTTTCGCCCTTGCATGTATCGATCCTGGCGGTAGTAGAAGAGGTGATTTGCATCGTCGGCACATCCAGGCCGACCAAGATATGGTCTCCAAGTAAACACAAGCATCTCATCTAGGATTTGCCTATAGTAGTGGATTCCATGCTCGCCAGTGTGTGTGGACACACTGCCTCTATATAGTGTCACAAGGGCATCCTCTGCCCCCATCAAAACTGGAACCATCTGTGGACGTAGCACAAAAATGTGCTCCCACGCCCAAACATGAAGGAGTGTCACCCCAGCTCCCAGCGCTCTGCCATCCACGTAGACATACTCGTGGAGATCCCTGTAAAGTGAAGCTAGAAGGACGAGTCCCCATGCAAACCAAATTGTCCTGTCTCGGACCATCCTCTCCCAGTAGTATCCCCAGCCCAAACTAAAATACCGCCCTCGTCTATCTAGGGCAACCAAACCTAAAATGATCGTCGCAATCACCCAGTGGAAGGGAGGTGCTATAACTCTATACCGCTCCAACTCGATCTGTCCCTCGTAATAAATAATGTCTCGAGTGGTGAGGACTTGGGTGCATCACTCACATCCGTACTCCATAGTATAGATCACCCGGCAGCTATGAATGGGCAATCGTAGTATGTGCCAGACGTCCTCCAAAGTGTCGGTCGCCTCGCCAGTGAAAAGATGAAACAACGATGTCTCGCTGTGCCACCTCTTGGCTAGCGTTGATAGCATCCTGAGGTGTGTGCATATGGGTGCTGCGTATGCAATATGCCATAAGCCAACCGCTCCTAATCGGTCTTGGTCTCTATCGCTAAAGTCCTGAAGGATGCTCGCCAAATCCTACGATTTGTGCTCTCAAGAATAAAGCTCCCTAGGCCCATCCTACATCAAGGAAAGTCAGCATGTTAAATTTTTTTGGAAAAATATTGACTTAACACTCCAAACTCGTTCCCAGCGGCGCAGTTTGTGATGGCGTCACAGTTTGAGTTTTCTCAAACTTTGACACTGGACCCCAAATTAGGCCAAAAAGTGCTGTTGCAATGCACTTTAACCCCCAGCATCACAATTTGCATGAAAAGGGCTCCGTCGCAGCACACTTTTCCCAAACCAGCCCGCCGAGTCTGAGCTGAGCCCGAGCCCAGTGGTGGAGTTTCTAAACTCCAAACTGCACTGCTGCGGTGCAAAAAGGCAATTAGCGATGCACTTTAAACACTGAGCGACGCTATAACAGGGCCGCTAGAGGCGAACTCTCTTTTAAACATGTAATAAATGCATTAAATGAAAAAATTGAGCTTCGATAAGGATCACATACCGGTGCCCCGATTGTAGGTGGCCGCTGGTAGGTCCGAACTCGGTTAGAAATGTGTAGAGGAAGTTGTTGTTGCACCATATTGTCGGAGGGTCAGAGCTCAGATCTCAAGGTTTGCTAGTGGAGGTGTGTGGAAATGACTTGAAAGTGACCCCTTGGGCCCCTTTTACGCCTAAAAATTAGGGTTTTTTGACCCTTTAGGGCTGTCCTGCTAGGGTTTTGGACCCCCGAACCTATTTTCATTTGTTTGAGGCTTATTTTTCATTGTATTATTGCATTTAGTTACATTTTTAGCCTCTCAGATCCCTTTCAGACCTGTTCGGTACTTTGTCACATTTTTTCGTGAAATCACCCAAAAAAATTAAAATTTCGTCCAATCTCTCAAGGGGGCAGTATATTAGCATATTTCTCTCGC
>VDFB02111931.1:101180-170372 GCA_007258455.2 Sequoia sempervirens | reverse complement strand
AATGAATCTAGCGAGTGCATATGTTTGACCCAAATTAATTTTTAGTTACAAATATACTTAATTCACTTGTGTTGATAAGTTGGTTGAAAATGTGACACAACTTTATATTTTGATCCCTCTCAACTGTACCTGAAAATTTTTTATAGTAACTTTTATATGTTGTTTGGACTCCGTTATGGCTAGCTATTAACTAATACACTAGCTTAGAATCAAATGTGCATAGAAAATCAAAGGTTTCTCATGGCTTCTCTTCCTTTATTTGTGTATGTGTCTATACACTAAAATCACATTCATCCTCATTTTCCATGCCAAATTGCTCTTTCATCATGAAATATATACTCTTGTTCATTCTATTTATATATTATTAAATCTATAATAATATTTTGGACGTTATTATGTTGGGCATAATTATTATTATTATTATTATTATTATTATTATTATTATTATTATTATTATAGGTAAATTCAACTAAGCTACATTATTCTAGCAAGGGACAACAATTATCTCAACTCAATCCCCAAACCTAACAAGTAGTTGGCTTTACAAACTACCAGCTTAAAGAATTCACCATACATATGTATTTGTGCACACTCTACTTAAACATCATGCTTGTTAATGGTCAAGCAAAATCAATAGAAAATTTACATCTCATCCTTAGTAAAAAGTGGTAAATAGTTGTCCTATTTTTATTTGCTAAAATTTACCGTTGGCCATTGAATTAGATGATGTTTAAGAATAGTTGTTTGTGCATAACTCGAGATATAAAATAAAGCTAACAAGTAAATTGATTTGTTCATGAATACTTTGATACACAATGAAAATTCCTTCTATAGCCTTCACCATATAATAGAGATCAATACTTGCACATTTTACTAAATGAATTTAAAACATGTTTATATTCAATTATTTTATATCTTTTACTTAGGAAAAAAATAAATATTAAATGGCTTTTGACTTGGATTAAAAAGGAAAATTACAAAAATAGGAAAAACAATACAAGCAAGAATCAATTATCAAAACAAGGCCACATATAAAAAAATTAACACAACATTCAAGTTTTCACTTCACAAAACTAATATATGAATAAATTTCTCCACAAATATTTCAATTATTAATAAAAAAATCATTTCTCTCAATAAGAATTTAAATAGAATACACTATTAATACAAGGGCATAGTTAGCAATACTTAGATGAGAGTAACAATATAACATAAAGTTTCATTTGTGAATCAAAATTTGGATGATGTAGGTGACAATAAAAAATATACACGAGATTCCTCCTTAAAGATAGAAACTCACTTGAAAATTTTAAATTTCTCTCCTTGAATTTTTGGATAAGAATGAAAGAATACCAACTTTCAATTATTATAAAAAAAAATCCATCTAATTATGTCAGGAAAGTTTTAGTTTCCCCACTTCGTTAAGGGGGACAAATCCATATGGAATATCTTTAAAAATTTGTAAGTTTGTATCAACAACTAATCCAAAAAATTTAAGAATTGGTTTCCTTTTAGAAGCTTCATAATGTGATAGGAGCTTATTCTTGGTCTAACATCCTTAATGGCTCACTAGATGCCTAAAAATTTCTTACAATTAAGGGCTTCTACCTTAAAACACAAACTAAATCTAAATAAACTCCAGTGTATTCATAGACTTATTAGGTATGACATTTAGAAATGGAAATATAATAGGTCATTACTCAATACAACATTCCTAAATAGAGCTCTTATATTTTCATAAGAATGGGCAACATTGGTTGATGTATAATGTTAGATCCTTGTTATCTAACTTGCAACCTCTTCTTTAGAGGATGTAGCTATAGTTGCATATTTATACTTAGCAATCATAAGTTGTGAAAGTAGAAATAAATATATGGTAAAGTATAGAGCATCAATTACATTTTTGTATGTTGTGTAATCAAGAAGTAAATGACAAGAAAAAAAGTAATGCTTCATTGCCCCCACTCCAAGTATGAACAAGATGATAAATCTCAAGCATAACCAGTAAATAATTTACACAACCTTTTGAGCTTGCTTTGTAAGCAACTAAATAATCCATCTTGAAAATGTTGTATGTGTTATCCATAAAACTATTAGGTATACATAATTAAGTACATAAGTAAGACATTAGTCAAGGGTTAAGTTTGAAGATCAATCCTATTTGTTGAACAAATTTTATGATGGTTATCCATTCATCATTATCTTTTAAATATTAGAACAAATAATAATTAAAAGAGAGTAACACAAAACACCAATTTTATATTTTCACTAATCCTTTTGAAATTTTGATAATGACTCCAAATGTCACCTTTTATCTCATATAACATCCAAAAGTTGTAATTCTATTTTAGGAAAAGAAGTACAAATACAATCAAACAACCATTAAATCCAACCCCCGTTGCAAGAGATTATGGACCATAAAAATCACCTTTCCTTTTTCTCAAGACTTATTCACAGTTAAGCAACAATATAAAATTTAAAATGTTAACAATTATAGAGTAGAAAATTGCATTTCTCACTATCCCCACTCATTTATATTTATTTTGGCCTTCTATTTAGATGTGTCATTTCAACATGCTCAATTAATTTGTTTTAGCATATAAGCTAATAGAACACAATAAATTCCTCTATTTTTACATTCAACTGTAGTGGTTTGGAGCTAGTATGATTCTTATATATTTTACCACCTTGGACTGAATCACAAGTGTGATTTTATCTCCTAAAAAAAAATAATGAATATGACCACATCCACCTTATTTGTTTTTAACTTACACTTACATTAGATTGAATCCCATCCAAAGTGGATCATTATTTGTTAGCTTGAGCAAAAAAAACATTTGAATTTGACACCTAGGATGTCATATTTAAAGGAAAATCCTAAGGCACTAAATCATATATCAATAAGCATAGCAATTTGATCATCCTACATAGTATTATTCAAGCATAATATCATAAAGCATTCTTCACTTTTATCAAAAAATATTGCACTAGGATTATTATATATTGCGTCTTCAATGTTTTCATATTCGCATGAAAAAATAACAAAAAAGGTTTTAACTAATGTGTAATGAAGTTATAAACTTCAATCCTAGTATAACAAACTCTATAAGGTGTTCATTAGCACAACCTTAGTTTAAAATTAGATATCACTTGATGAGAGTAAATTTTGGAGGTAGATGGCTATTGTAGTTAGAAAAAACGTGACGGACAAAGTCGCACATGATCTTGTTTTAAAACAACACTAACCATAGAGATATATACAAAGCTCAAGATTGGTTGTTAAACACATCTATGCAATCTAAATCAACATCAACTTCTATCTTTATAGAGAACTAAGCATCATATAACATCCTATTTACTTTGTTAATTAATTATATTTTATCATACTCATCTCCTTATTTTTCTAAGGATTAATTAGAGTACATTGTTATGCATCCTTCTAATGGTGAAAGTTGTCATTTCCTATTTAGTATTGGGCCAATTTGAGGATCTAGTAACTTAATACTTAGACAATATTGACAAATGACATATTTTTGCAATGTTGGTCCCTTGCCCCATGTGTAATGCCCCAAGATTTCACTCAAGACATTAATGGTTAACAAATAGATGAACAATATTAATGTGAAACATTTGTAACATTAATGTGTCGAACTACACACTCACACATGTTGAAGATGTTGCAATACAACATGGTGATATTGTAGCGCGTGGTGTCAATACATACATAGCATGAATGTATAATTAGAATAATAATTTTTTTTATATGATGACATCACCATGACAACCAAGTGAGAGGGTAAGTTACATCTATCATGATGCCACATTTATCACAAAATGGTAAGGATTGAATGAGAACAAATCTCCATTTCCTAGGCCAAGGAAACTCAAGCATCATTTCACCCCTTCAAATAATCCAAGACACAACCACACATCCAAAATAATGTTGAACAACATCCAAACTGTGACGAATTTTAAACTAGTAGGTCAAGTGATAGGGAAGTCTCTATCTCTACTTAATCTCATAATAGACAATACATTTCCTCATGTCTCAGACCCCAACACAAACGAAGCATAATTGACAAATGAAATAAAATATCCTCCAACCAAGATGATAGGCCTTCAAGGCAAACCCTAGGGAACACCTTTTACTTAGGATTTTTTTTCATGAATAGTTAGCAAATACCCACTATCCTAGGATTGCCCTTGTAAGACTAAAATTGTCCCTTTACTAATTTAAATTACTCGAGCTATCCTATATCACCCGTGGCTATACTAGATCACCCTTGGCTACCCTATATCACCCCTTTTTATTAGTACAAACCACCCCTTTCAAAAATGGGTGATTTTGGTTATTATATGGGGCCAAAAATGCCTTGTGGGGTTCCCAAAGCCTCTAAAATTTATTCCAAAGGTTCCTCTACAAGCATATTAGCATAAATGGTTCTAATAGCAGGGTTTAAAATGTTGACACACTTGTAAAGGCTAAAGGGCCAAAACTCATACAATGTCAAGCAATGCAAGGAAAATAACAAAAACACCAACTGGTTATAGGTAACATACCCAAAGCATAATGAAAAAGAACTCAAACTAATGGGATAAAACGACCTTGAGAATTTAAAAAAATGATCCAAAATACTAAGAACCATCATGTTGGTGACCAAAGTTGTAGGTCCTAAATCCCCAAGGTTGGATCTTCTACTAAGTGCCTAGGGTGTCAAACTTGGGAAGAAAGCCACAAACCTATGATTAGGTTGTGCAATCACAAACCGATTACTAAGGTGGATAAGACCTCATTTGATTTCTAGCTCAATTAAACCAAGGGGTCTTCCCTAAGGTGATGTGATAGATATCACTATAGGAAACAAAAGTTTACCTTGATAGAAACTATACCCAATGCCTAGTGTACCCCTAATTCAGTTATCACTTTGTACCTATATGTTGGTTTATAGCATTCAAGGTCAAGAACCTTAATAACACAGATAAACTGCCACTTAAAGTGTCTACAAATTTATTTATGATAATCCCTTATCATGTAATACACATGTAAACTTCACAATTACAACACACTAAAATAGTACAAACAAAAACTATGTTTAAAATTGGTTGTTTTGGGCATGTTGGGATGGTGGGAGGTGGAGTCAATTAAAAATTGGTGCCTATATCAAGTCGGAAAATAAATTTATTGAGTTCATTGAAGAGATGCCATGACAAACTATATGTGACACATTAATGAAGATATCATTAAAGACTATCTACCTAGCTACAAATGTAAGCTAGGTTATACACACAAATGAAAAGATAATAAACTTTATAGAACATTAAATGATTTTACTAAGTAACCCATGGGCATTCTCATGTATTTATTTTAAATTTTCTTGAAAATATACCTTACAAAGGCTTTGCAAGAAATTTTTAGTCTTCTAGTCAGCCAACTAATCAATAGCACATCCAGAAACACACACCATACATATGGACACTTAATCAGGGTTAATCTTACTCATTAAACAAATCATAATAGGGAAAATGAAAATAGATAATTATAGAAGAAGAGGCTAATGAATAATTAAATAATTATTTAATCATAGTGGGAAAATGAAAATAGATAATTAAATAAATGAGAATTTAATTAATTATAGAATGAAAGGATCAATTAGTGATGTAATTAAATAAATATTAATTTATTTAATTAATTGAAAGCAGAAAAAAAAGGAAAATAAATAAATTAAATTATTTAATTAATAGAAGAAATATGAATTTATGAAATAATGAAATAATTAGAATAATTCAATTATGTGGGGAAGAAGGGAAATCAATGAGGAAAAATGGTGTTCGTAGGCTTAGGACATTTTTCAGTGTCTATAGTTTCGGATCTCTAGGAGTTATAATGCAAATTCTAAATTTTGGAAGATTTTATAATTTTTCAAACTTAGTCAAATTTTAGTAATCAGTGGGTCAAATTTTAGTAAGCAGTAAGCTCCTAGTATCGTATTGCTCTCTATCTCACTCTTTCTATATCCCTTATGTTCTAGACCTCTCTCTCTCTCTATCTCCATATAGTTCTCTACCTCTCTATTTGACTATCTCTCCCTTGAGGTCAAGAACTACCTCTCTACATCTTCATCTCTCTCTACTTATCCCTCCCTCTCACTCCTACCCTATCTACTCTCTATCTCACTTATTCCTCTCTCTCTCTCTACTTATCTTGCCTACCATATCTACTCTCTATCTCATCTATCTCTCTTTACCTCTCCCCCCTCCCTCCCTTCCCCCTCTATCTCTCACTCTCTCCTTCCCTCTATACTTCTCTCTACATCTATCTCCCTTCTCCCCCCTCTCTCTAAATCTCTCCTCATTCTTCCCTCTCTACTTCTCTCTATATCTTCACTCTCTACTTATCTCTCTCTTATGCTCTCCCCTTCCCTCTCTACTTCTCTCTATCTCACCTAACTATGTCTACCTCTCCCTCCCTCCCTCCCTCCCTCCCCCATCTCTCTCTTTCCTTCTGTACTTCTCTATCTCCCCTCTCCCTCCCACTCTCGAGAGGGAGGGAGAGGTAGGTAGAGAGTGGGAAGAGAGGGGAGATAGAGAGAAGTAGAGAGGGAAGGACATGTAGGTAGGAGGAGAGAGAGAGGGGGGGAGAGCAATAGGAGTGAGGTAGGTAGAGGTATGTAGGGGAGATAAAGAGAAGTAGAGAGGGAAGGAATGAGGGAGGGAGAAAGAAAAAAAGAGGGAAGGAGAGAGAGAGAGGTGAGGGAGGGAGGGAGTGGTAGGTAGAGAGAGGGAGAGAGGAGATAGAGAGAAGTAGAGAGGGAATGATGGAGGGAGAAAGTTGTGAGAGAAATAATTAGAGAGGGAAGGAGAGAAAGAGAGAGAGGACAACGAGGTAGTTCTTGAGCTCAAGGGAGAGAGATTGAGATAGAGATAGATCTAGAGTACAAGGGATATAGATAGAGTGATATGGATATATATATATATATATATATGATAGGAGCCTATTGATTACTAAAATTTGACTAAGTCTAAAAAATTATAAGATCTTCCAAAACCTAGAATTTGTATTATAACTCCTAAAGATTTGAAACCATCCTCAAACATTGTGAAACTATATACATCAAATATAAATTAAAGTATATGAAAATAAATGACCATATATAAATGACACTTATACTTAATTGTTTATTTCATTTATATAGTTTGACGAGAAGAGAAAGAGAAATATTTTTTTCTTCACAAAAACATAAGCGTGTTTCAGTATATTTCTCTCAAGTTATGTATTTTATGTGACTAAAAAGTGGCGTGGCCACTTTTTGGTCCCTCATCTTTCTACACTTATGTAGGTGTGGAAAAGAAACAAATCATAGTGCAGAAAATATAATTGAAAGTTTACCTTTAAGTCAAACTCGAAGAAATCTTGTCCTTCCACCTCTAAGAAATCAAAAGGAATGAAAGCATGATACTCCTTAGAATTTAGAGAATGAGGTACATACCCCATTCAAAGATGATAGCTAGAATATTCAACTAGAAATTGAGCATAGATAAAGGGAATTAGATCAACATACTAATCTTATTGCTCATCTCAAATAGATGTAGCATGAGATGGAGGCACAAATTGCATTACAACAATCCCAATTAGCTCAATATACCTTAATAGTGATTCAACAACAAAACATTACACAATATCCCATACAAAATATTGTTCCACAAAAAAAAATTACTCAACCTTAGAATGTAGCACCTATTGTCCCAATTCAGTAAGTGTCTATTATTCTACAAAACCAATAATCTAAACCCCCACAACAAAATGTGTTATGTCAATCCCAAAAGACAAGCTTAGAGATTTGCACCTATGAGGTAGCCATTGGGATTGGAAAGATATAGACAGTTGAAATTTTGTGGTATCCCTAACTATCCTAATCTGATTTCAATTGAGATTAGAGGGAAGGTACCTAAATTCCAAGGAAATAATGCTATCATTGGTGAGGATCACTTAAGACATTTCATTGATGTCACCAATGAGTATGAAATAGAAGATGAAGATATCATGACGAAACTCTTTGTGCAATCATTAGAAGAAAGTGAAAAATAATGGTAGAAGAGTCTTACAAATAGCAACATAGACTTATGGGATGAGTTTATGAGGGTAGATCTAACTGTAATAAGGAGAGAGTGGAACCTAAGTTTGCAATCCATGAGCTAAATACCATAAAAAAGTGGTAAATGATTTGGTTTATGATTTCAATAACACGTTCATTATGACAATGAGGGAAGTGTATCTCCAAGTAAGGTTGAATGAGCCTATGTGCCTTGTTTTGTACTATAGGACATTTGATTCAAATTTTGGTTATTTGTTGATAGATAAGAACCCTCAAAACATTGAGGAAAGCATATGTAATGGAAATCAACATAGAAAGTAACTTAAAATCTTGTGGGAAAGATAAAAAAAGGGATGATGTGAAACTATTGAAACCGAATGCAACAACTTTCAATAAGCCTCTCACTACTAAAGAGAAATTAGACAAGTTGATGGGAGCTACGAAGGACCTCTTGTACAAAGTAGCGAAGAATGAAAAATGTATGCCTTTTAATGTTGCTTCTACATGTTTCAATGAAGGTTAAAGACTACATAAAAATTATTACAATTATGATTGGTCTAAGAGACCTAGAGGTAATGATAGATAATTAGTGCCAGTAAATTCAAACCAAGGGTACAAAGAGAAACACGCTCCTGACCCCTTGAGGAAGGATCATGTGAATCTTTAACAAGATTCATTCTGGTGTGACATATGTTACTTGGCTCATGACCAATCCAAGTGTGTTGTTGCAATTGTACTCAATGATGAGAAATAATTCCAAGAGCACAAGTGTACACCTGAATGTTTTAATGATGCCAATATAGATCAGTTAGATGTCTATGAGGGTGAGGAATTATTTCAAAATGACTATGATAGTCTTCATGTTCCCTATGAAATTCCAAATAATTTTTTTGAACAAAACAAGGAATAGACGAGGCAAACGTATAACAAAGAAAGTTCCCTACGCCCAAGGATTCTTAGTAGCTATTTTATTGGCACTTTAACTTTCAATTGACTAAATTTGTCTTCCATGTCTTTGGCTAGATGAAGTTGCAGTTGCTCCCAAAGACAGGGTAGAAAAATTCAATATATAAGAGACCTCTAAGATTTATTTGGGTATTTTTTCCACAAGTAAAAAAAGCATAAATCCATTCTATACATATTTATTAATAAATGGTTGGCTTATTCATAACTATATCTTAAATTTTGGAGCATCTAGTAATGTGATGCCAATGGAAGTTATGAACCACTTAGGACTACAAGTTTCTAATTCTTACAATAAATATTATGTCATGGATTCTCGTAAGGTAAATGTGATTGGAATTGTGAATAATGTTCTAGTGCAACTTGCTACATACCTATGGAAAAAATTCAATGGACGTTATCATTACTAATTAGTCCAGGAATTAGACAACTACGATTGGTGGTAGCTTCAAATGGATTTGTCTTATGCTACCATTATTCTATGTGGGAAATGTGTCTTGTTACAAAAGGAAAAGAAAATGATGATCATTTTAGAGAATCCCAATGAACTATAGAATGGGGTTTATTACCAAGATGTAGGACTTGATTATCTACTTAGATATTGTGATGATGAAAATGATAAGTATATTTTTTCTTATTTGTTACCCCTACATATTCATCCAAAAAACAATAGACTTCAGAATATAAATTTTGATTATGCATGTTCAAAAGAAGGTAATCGTGTGGGAATCATATTAGTGTCCCCTGGTGGAAAATATTACAAGTTCACTTTTAGATTGAACTTTGAGTGCACTAAGAATGTCACATAATATGAGGCTTTGCTTCTTGGTTTAAATATGGCATTAAAATATGAAATCAAATGCATTAGAATATATGGTGATTTAAAACTTGTGGCATCTCAAGTTAGAGGTACATATGCTACAAAGGAAAGAAGGTTAAAAATGTATAGGAATACACTCTAGGATTTTGTTGAAGCTTTTGAAGTATTCAAAATCATCTGGGTGGAAAGAGAAAGTAATATGGTTATTGATACACTTGTTGCACTAGATTCAAAATTTGATGTTTCCACTATTCCTAGTTACTATAGGTACAATGTTGATATTTTGAATAGGCCCAACATTCATGATAACATATAAAATTAGATGGTATTCAATGATGACCAACACATTTATGAGTTCTTAAACTGCATTAATCATTTTGAAAACTAGCAGATTGAATGGTAGCCCATGGTGGAGAAGGATGAAGAAGGTAAGGAGACTCTTTTTGGGAATGAGATCATTTATCTTAAAAAAATATAATTCCTATAGGTCTTGTTTTCTCAAAAATGATGTTTGACAATGATGATTGCTATAAAAGTAGAAATAAGTATGTAAAAGAAGAAGACATAAAGGGTATAAATCTAGGAAATGAGTCAACTCCTAAAATGATTTATATTGGGTATGAAATTAAAACCATCAGAGAAGAAAATGATGATTATACTATTAAGAAAATATAAAAGTGATTTCCTTGGTCTTATGATGAATTGAAGGCTTATAGGAAAGATGTGTTTCAACATTTCATTTTTTGTTGGAGCATGATGTAAAACAATTCAAACAAAAGAAATGTCCTATTTTTTGGCGATTTGTGTTGTAAGCCCCAAATACCTAAGGTATGATGATCTTCCAAACACAAATAGTGTCAAACCTAGGAAAATCACCACAAACTTGTCTCCATGTTGGGAAACTAAGGACTAATGATTGAGGTAGGTAAGACCTCCTTCAATTCTGACTTTGTAAGACCAAGGGGGCTTCCTTAAGGTGTTAAATGAATGATTGCTAGACTAAGTAATTACCTTACAAAAAAATATACCCATTGCATAAGGTATCCCAATACTGGTGTCACAATATACCTATGTTAGTTTGGATATGGAAGACTAAGCGTCTAATTAATAGATATTCCACCATATGGGTGTCAATGAATGTGTTTTATGATAACCCTTTTTAGCACATTCAGACATTACAATAGAACAAACACACTAAAGGAAATAAAAATGTTTTGATTCATTATTTTTTAGTGTGTTGAGGAAGATGGGGTGAGAAAAAAAATTGACCGATACCTTGATCTACCTAGGAAACAAAGTCTATGTGTTCACACAAAACATGTAATAACTGCAAATAAGGTGATGCAATAATCAATACACCACAAAAGACTAGGCTTTTAAGAATGCATAGTCAATAGAAAACCATAAATTGTTGTAGAATATTATGAGAGTCTAGAACATAGTAATCCATAAGCATGGACATGGATTTCTTTTATTATGCTAGAAAGAAACCTTATGAAGGTTTTGTAAGGATTTTATAGTCATCGACTAGTCAACCAAATAACACACATCCATAAATATAAAACATTTAGGTTGAGACACCTAATGAAGGTTGATTCTACCAATAATCAATCGATTGTTAATGGTTACAAGTGATTACACAATTTGGGATGAACCTAGATCATTACAACACAAAAATGTTTATACCTAGAGCTAGAAATTATGAACCTTTTGGTTCAGTTGTGTGGGTTTTTCTTTTCTCTACTATTCTCCTCTCCTAAATATTATCCTCCATCTTCTCTTAAAATGAAAAAGAAGATAGATATAACATGACAGGGATGTCAGGGGTATGCCAAAGAGTCACATAAGGAAAAGGAATCTTAGTTGCAACCCTCAACCATTGCACTTAAGACATCTATCCTCTGAAAATAAAATCTACCTAACAAGAGATTAGAAAACATTCTCTGAGTAGCAGTATTAACCTGTAGTGAATTATTTGTGTTGAATGAGTGCAAGAAACAAATTCCCATAAAATCCACTAGAAATGACATCCAAAAAATTCACTCTACCAAGAAAAGGAGTTTGTAAATAATA
Source organism: Sequoia sempervirens (assembly GCA_007258455.2). NCBI lineage: Eukaryota > Viridiplantae > Streptophyta > Pinopsida > Cupressales > Cupressaceae > Sequoia > Sequoia sempervirens. Next base: position 158,423 of record VDFB02111931.1, on the reverse strand, counting down.
AATGAAGCACGGGCACCTTATCCCCAATAAGGTCCATGTCAAAATATCTTTAATATATTTAGGAAATACACCTAGGTTAAGCATAAACATCTATAGGAGTTAATGGGAGTACCTAAAACTTTTTTTCGATGCCCTTTGTCCATTGGGAGATTTTGACCCCTGACGCCTATGAAAAACTAATCCTATCTACCCATCCACTTCGTTCCAATGACCCTCAACCACCCACACCATCCCTTCAGTAGAAAAAATCTCCTGAACTACCATCGTGGAAAATCGACCCTCATAAGGTCACAAGAAAAGACATCAAAATCCACATGGAAAAAAATATTACAAATGGAACCATGTAGAAAAATGAGCCCCATTAGAGTCATAGGAATCTCAACCTCATCAAGTCAAATGACACGTTTGGTTCACTTAAACAACACTCTACAACACTTTTCCCATTGTTCTTGTTATTTGTAAAAAAACTGGCACCATCTACCTTTCGTGAAAAAATTACTTCCAAGTGCACTATGGGAAAAGGCCAACCATCTACCCATTGTGGGAAAACCAACTACAAGTGCATCTTCACCTTTTGACAAAAAAATATTTTTAGATGAAAATCTTCCATAAATGATGTCAACATGATGCCAGTGGTGGACTTGGATACTTTCATATGAGATGTCAACATCACATTATCATTGTAAGTTACATAAATTCAAACCACATCAACCCATAAAACTTTGACTTAGTCAATTTTTTTAATTTTAAAAGTTCAAGCAAGAAAAATTCCTCCAAGTGCACATATAGAAAATTTATCTACATGTGCAAAAACTATGTTCAATTCAGACATAAACAACCCTCAAGTGCAGATGGACCCATTTGACTTTCCAATGTTCCAATGAACCTAGAAAGTCTACATTACCATAACTTGTTAAGTTTTTTCTTAAAACCCAAATCAAATCACATATACAAGTACCCATTAAGGCCCTCTTCTAGATGCCTAAGATTTTCTAATTCTATACTTAGCTGAAAACTATATTTTTGTTGTATCTCCAAGGGCACTCTTTGATTGACACATGGTAGAAAAAAACTATCCATGAGGACCTAGTTCATGTGGAAGTAGCCTCTACACTTAGTCATAAGGCCAAAACCCTTCTGATGATAGCATGAAAACCATGACCGTAAAGTTATTATGATTTTTCACCTCCATTTTCCCTAGGTGAAAAACATATTTGAATCAACCAAAAGATATATCTGGTTCAACAACCAAAATTTGCAAACCAAGAGAAGATTGAAATTTTGTAAAAATAATATTGCAAAAATTCATTGCCTAAGTGCACTCACGGTGAATTTTATCTAAACAGGTTAAGTGCACTTGAAAATGGAAGTTCACATTAGCCATCCAACAACCCGATCATGTTAGTAATGTAAGAAGATGAGCCTTATCTAATCGAAATTTTGTAACGTAGTTTATTTCTTGAAATGTATTTGTGAGAAAGAGGTGTGCAACTAGATGAGTGAAAAAAGTCAACAATTGAACTTGCACTTGTCCTATTCAGACCTTTGCACAACCTAATGGACCTATCTGACATGCATTGTGAGAAAAGGCATGTGAATTGGATGAAACAATTAAAAGTGAAGTTCACATGACCCCTTGAAGCCCACAAACTCAACACTTAGCTATTTTTCATCATTTGAACCTTGGTACAAAAAAAACATGTCTGAATTGCACCATCACAAGGAAGATGGCTCCATTCGGATAGTAGACCAAAACCCACATGGGTATAAATTTTTCCCCTTAGTGAATTTCACAAAATTTTATAAGGCAACTTGGCCTAGTTTTTTATGACCTATCTAATAGTGAAAATAAAAACTAGCCATATGAGATGCCTCAAATTAGTTATAAACTTGGGTAGATTTGGCTAGGGCATGAAAATGAAACTCAAAATTTTTGAGGTGTCAACACTATCAACCCTACTCTTGTCATATGAAAAAATAATTGATGAAGTTGAAATAAGGAGGTATCATTAAACCAAATAAACACTCTTAATGGGTGTCTAACCTTGTTCTAGTTATAAATAAGAATGGAGAAATTAGACTGCATCGATTTTAAAAATTTGAATATCAAGTCCCTCAAGGACAACTATCGATTGCCCAATATGGACCATTTGTTACAATGGGTAACAAGTTTAGAGTTGATGGATATGATGGATGGATTCTTAGATTATAATCAAGTTATGGTTAAGGATTATGAGTAGCACAACACAACCTTCACCACACCATGGGCAACAATTTTTTATGTTAGAATGTCATTCGAGTTGAAGAATGTTGTAGCCATATTTCAAAGTGCCATGGATGTTGCATTTGCAAGCTTAACATATAAAATAATGGTTGTCTAACAAGATTATCTAACTACCTACTCTAAGGATAGAAATGATTATTGTAATACTTGGAGTTAGTCTTCCAAAGGTGTTTTGGATATGGGATATCATTGAATCTCTAGAAGTGAATTTCTCAGTGTAGAAGAGGGAAATATTGTTTCTAAGGAAGGGGTAAGGATTGATGTAGAATGTGGAAAAGCCATAGACCCCATCCCACAACCCAAAATAGTGAAGATAGTCCAATATTTCTTTGGGAAGATAATTTTTTTTAAAATGGTTTGTCCCCAAATTTTCCAAGAAGATAAATGAAATTTCTAAGGTATTGAAGAAGGGGCAGTCTTCTAGCTAGGATAAGGAATCAATTGATTCCTTCTTGGAAATAAAATATTCACTTAAGAAGACACCAATGTTAGCAAGTCCAAACTATTATAATCCTTTCCCATTATTTTCTTTTGCATATTTTTATAATATTATTGTTTAACTATAGAAAAATAAAGATGGATATGAACAACCAATAGCTTTCTTTAGCAGATCATTGAGAGATGTTGAATTAAATTATTTTGTGATGGAAAATCACTCCTATACAGTTGTTAAAGCTATGAAATTTTTTAGACCTTTTCTTACTGGGGTCAAAATTAATGCTTTTGTGTAACATGCAGTTGTCAAAGATATCTTTGTATAATAGGAAGCATCAGGAAAAGGTGCAGATGAATCAACAAGATCCAAGAGTATGACATGGATTTTTAGATTACAAATTTGGTCAGATATCAAGGCCTAGCAAACCTAGTAGTTGAGGAAAATTTTCCCACTATTGAAGTAAATCAAGTAAAATCTCACCCAACTATTGTCTCATGTCAATTGAAGGTTTTTCGGTGTTATCCATGCTCTTATGTTGTACTATATATGTCGTGTACTCCCTTGGAAATGAACTGGATGTAGAATGTTATTTTTAATGCGACGTTCATAGGATTATAAGAGATATCGGTCTATACTAGGAACTAACCAATGTATCTATTGTTGTATCTATGATCAATGTTCTAAACATGAAACATGAACACATATTTGTAGTGCATATATTCTAGAACAAGTAAGTACGTAGATCTCTATGCATTGCTATGTATCTGTTGTTATTTGTATCTTTATCAGTGCATTGATTCATTCCTTACTCGATCAATGCATTGATAAAGAGTAGTAGCCTAGTTTTCACTATGGTAAGAGTTAGCCTACCTACGTCTCTTATAGCAGTACCTACCCCCAACTAGGTTCGACTTGCCCCTATTTCCTTGGGGTTAGAGTAGAGATTATCCTCACCAATCAATTAAGTTTTTAAGCCCTCTTAGATGAAGTCAACTATAGATTAAGCTATTGGTTTGGTTCAACTTAAGATAGACCTTAATTTAGCCAACTCGATAACTTACTAACTTCTCCTTTCATTTCTTTTATCCAACTATAGTTCCTTGTAGTGTAGCTGGATCTCCATCTATAGAATAGTAGGGGCCAACAACTATGCCATTAATCTTAATTACCCTGCTAGCCCTCCTACTTAATTAACTTGCTAGAATCCCCCAGCCCCTTACAATTTTATGGGGGTAGGGGAGCAGTAAATTAATGATGTTCATTAATGCGCTCCATAGCCTCCTCCTCCCACCCACCCCAATTAATTATCCCACTAGAGTACAGGTGAGAAGCCCACTATAATAAGTGTTGGAATCGACTGGGAGGAGCCTTCAAGAGCATCCCTTCATAAAAAACCATCCTATAGTTGTTGACCTAAGGTGAGTATGGTAGGGTGCGATTTTATACATAACATGGAAATTAATCAGCTTACTAGCCCCCCATGAACAATCGATAGTTGGTGGGAACTATAGGGAAATGATGTTATAGTAGGCATGTTACGTATAGAATCTGGTTAATTCCCATAGAGCTATTGTAGGGGGCTTCTACCTAAGGAAGTCTTTAGTTGATTTCTGATCTTCTTCAATAAAGTTATGAATCATAGTTGCCACCCTACATGCAAGGTGGGAGGGAAATTTATGGCCATTGGGAATTCTAGTGGATAGATTGATTAGGGAGCTATAGTTGGCCCCTACTATTCTAGAGAAAGGTAGATGCCATTGTTCATTGGGAACTAGCTGTGGAGGTAGATGCCACTGTTCATTGGGAACTATTAGTTTCCATTGTGGGAACTATATTTGAGGTTAGATTCCATTGTGGGAAATATTTTTGAGGGTAGATGCCATTTGTGGGAGGCTATAGATTGGGAGGGAGGGCCCCAACTAAAATAGGGTGGGAACTTAGGAGGACTAAAGTTGCTCGAACAGTTGGGGGGGCCTACTATTTGCCAAGGCCAACAACTATGCAGGTGGGAGGGCAACTATAATTCAGGTGGGTGGGAAACTATAGTTCCCCGAAACCAAGAAGCCCCTACAATTTTATGGGGCACTAGGAAGGAAAGGGTGGGAATAGTAGTTGTTCTAGGTGGGTGTTTATTCTAGCATATTCTAGCTTATTCTAGCGTATTATAGCAAGAAAATTAATTTACCCTAAGGCTCAAACCCCACTGACCCGCCCTTTGGGACCTAAGGCGAATGGGTTGGTGGGGTTATAGTTGAATGGGTCGGTCCCGAAGGGAAGGTCGGTGGGCTTTACCTTTTCACTTATTAATTCACTAATTAATTTACTGATTAATTAAGGGTTGGGGGGGCTCTACAATTCTATGGTAGTTGTGGGAGGGAGTTATAGATGAGGGAGGGCCCTACTATTCTAAGGTACTTGCTTACTCTAGTAGGTTGATTAATTAAGAGATTATTAATATTTCTTATTCTAGCAGGTTTATTAATGGTAGAGATAGATTAATTCAAACATAATGACATTACCTTTCCTTCAAATCAAATAATATTAATTGTTAAGCCTCATAAAGACCTTTTCAACTTAATATCTGACTATAGTTTTATTGATTCTATACGTAACATGGGTGTTCCATAGAACCCCCCTGTTGAGAGGTAGGTGAATAGTTTTATTTGAATCAGATTGGTTGGTTCACACCTTTCTTTCTATAGTCCACCTACCCACCATGCTCATGAACTAGTTGAGTTTTGTTGACCCAATATCTAATATGTCAAGACAAGCTCTTGCATAACCTGAAACATATTCTATCTCCTATACCCATGCACTACAACCTATTAGAGTACTCACTAAAACCAATCATAAGGAGCACGCCCGTGATTCTTTCTGATCTTGAAACCACTTAGAGCTCTTACTATGCCTGACAGAAGAGTTTTCCAAATCTAACTTGCACTTTGCTCGGTGTGAAGCACCTACCCACCAACTATATCCAAAACTATAGTTTCTCACCCACTCGAATAAACTATATCCAAGTGGGAGGATACTATAGGGTGGGTGGGTGATGGAACTAGAACTCCCACCCACCCCTCAAATTCTATGGTAGGTGAGGTAGATTAGTTAGATAATCAATCTATAATGAATCAAATTGATCTCTAATTATTCCTCGCAATAAAAGTAGGGGGGAAATCGCTCGACAATCGTTTTATCAATTTAAATGTTGAAATTCTCGATGAAAATGAGATTCCCCCCACCCCTCTTTTATGAGGGAAATTCCCATAATTTTTAGGGGTGGGGAAGATGGAGAGGTGACTAGAATTCTCTCTTTTTGGTGGGATTCTCAGAATGACCCCTTTTGTGAGGAGTTGGGTGCACTCATCGATATCGATCTTGAGTGGGACACTTGAGGAGCACGAATTCTAGGACAGGGCCCTACACTACCTTTATGAGTTGATAATCGGATCAAGGGTAGTTGGCCATCCAAATTAGTTAACTGTTACCATGTCCTTGGATTCCATCACCTTCAACTATCTTTGGTCTCCCACAAACCCCACCGACTATGCGCTTCGCCATTCTTGACCTAGGCTCCGCTAAATTCTAACTTGCACTTCCCAACTGACCTGCGCTGCGCTATCGGGGGTTGGGAGGATATAGATACACCTCAGGTCAGAATTTAGCAAAGCGTAGGTCAGAATTTAGGAGAAGCCTTGTTTATTGGTGGGCAGAGCCGCACCGACCTGCTACTATTCTAAGGGGCCTCGAGTGGGAGGAGGAATTTTCACATCCCCCACATGGGTAGGGAGGGATAGGTTGTTTCAATTGGACTGACCCTTCTATCAATAAATAAAATGGATGGTGGTGCAACCAAGGGCCTACCTTTGGCACCAACCATATTGGCCTCAGGTGGGGTTGGGACTGACCTACCCTTTGAGATTAACCTATTCACCTCAGTTTGGTCCCAAAGGGAAAGTGGGAGGTAGAAGTTATGTCCAACTAGTTGGTGGTTGGGTTAGCCAGTTAGTTGTCCAACTAGAAAGGTAGCAGGAGCGAGCATAACTCCTCTCTTTTCCCCCCTCCCTAAGATATCCCTTTCTCGATTCTCTACGTAACATGATCCCCCACTACAACCATTGTTCGAGATCGATCTTTTCCCTTTAGCTCCCCTACCAGGCTTCAACACCAACCTGAATCGTATCTATATCCTCCTAGCTCCCAGTCTTGAAGGCCAAGTCGATGGGGTTGGGAGTGGAATTCCCTCCTGCACACCAACTGCAATTGGAGGGCTAGCAGATTAATTAATGAAGCCCCTCTTTTTTGACTGATAGTCAGTAGATGTCGTTTGTGGGAGGATAGGGAGGATAGGCCTTGGGTGGGAATCAACTTGCTAGCATAACCCCCTAGCCGACTCAATTAGGACTAAGTTCATAACTATACCTTGACCCCAATAGAATTGTACGGGCCTGCTATCCCTTTAGAAAACTATAGAATTATTATTTCCCCCCCCCCAACTATTGTCGAAACTAGAGTTGACCACCCCCCCGAATCATAGTTCCCCTGATTAATTGGGGGGATAGAATAAGCTAGAATAAGAATTATATCAATAGTTTCCTATAGAATAGTAGGGGTCACCCACCCCTCAAATAATATATTATTGTGAGGGGTTGGGCTACCCATGGCCCTACTATTCTATGGGCCATGATAGGAAAGAGCGGAAAATTCACAATGGTAGTTGCCCCCGAGCACCTAGGCCCATGATTCTAGCATTCATAGTAGAATAACTAGTTGGTGGTAGAGTAGAGGGATTTGCGTAATCGGATACCAAATTCCAAATGATATGTCAGACAAAACAATGAGGAAGCACACTGGGAATAAGGGCAGTTGGTTAATTGAACTTTGTATGGGTCTTCATCTGCAAAAGATGCATGTGGTTCATCAATGTTCGTTGGATTCACCAATCATAACATAATGACACTAACATCCGAATATCCTAGCTATAGATCACTTTCTTTGGATTTCATATCAAAGCACGCACTAAACATTGACCAGACCTTCTTTCTTTCTTTCTTTCTCTCCAAGCAGAAACGCTTTGATGGGTGGGTGGCCCCTATAATTCTATGTGGTTCAAGTTGCTGCCATATAGATAGAGAGAGGATATCCCCCATATATACATTATGGTTGAGTCCAATAGTCGGTGGGTCCATGACAATAGTCGGTTGGTTGATGTGGTTCATGATCATGATGTGGTGGTTCAATATGGAGCCAACCTTGGGAGCCCCGGAACCAACTAATACTGGAGTGGGAGTCTTGGTATAAGGGCATAATATTTTATTTAGAGAACTTGAATTGTCCTTCTGAGTTGAGTGATAAGAAAAAAGGACTTTGAAACTAGAAGCTCAAAGGTATATACTACTAGAAGGAAAAATTATAAGGAGAAATTGAGACGGTGTGCTCCTAAGATAATTGGATGAAGAGCAATCAATAAAAGTTATTGAGGACTCTCACCATGGATTGCATGGTGGACATTACATGTCAAAAAAAACTTGTCATAAAATTATGACAAAGTGGATGTTGGTAGCTTGGATTATTCAAGGATGTGGAAAAATTTGTAAAGAAGTGTGATGCTTACCAAAGGTTCTCAGGCAAGATAAAATTTGTAGGTGCTCTTCCCCTCACAACTATTTTAGTAGATGCTCCATTCTAGTAGTGGGGTATTGACTTCATGGGGGAAATAACAGAGAAATATAGCAATAGTCACAAGTGGATATTGGTGGCCATTGAGTATTGTACCAAATGGGTAGAGGAAATCCCTATAAGGAATGTGACCTCAAAAGTGGTGACTAATTTTTTGTTAAATAATATAATGGCTAGATTTGGTGTGTTATTCACAATTGTTGTTGATAGTGAAATGTGTTTTAGACCCAAGTATCTTGTTTACATATTTGCACAATATGGGATCTTTTTGAACACCCAAAATACTGAGAGTGGGGGTGAATCAACATTCTTATTAACTTAAACATTTATTCAATGCACCACATTAAAATTGTAGTAATGGAAAGGAACATAGAAAGCATGCATCACAACAAAGAATATAAGAACACCAGATTTACGTGGAAAACCCAAAAAGGGAAAAACCACAGTGAGGATTAGCTCACAATATAGATATTGTAACTAGTTACAAAGTTTGATACAATTGGTGGATTCACTATTCAAAAGAAGAAAGGCTCATTATTGGTGGCTTACTTCCCAAAATAGAAAGAGGTAGAAAAAAGGGTGGCTCACTACCAAATATGAACTGTTAATAATGCATTTGACTATGCTGAAGATACAGTTCCACTGAAGCTCAAAATACTGACTTAACACACTTCATCCTTCACCTTAATCCCAATTCACACTTCTCTGCTCTGAAAATCGCACACACTTAATTATCTTGTATGTTTGTCTTCACTCAAGGAATTAACCTTGTGTATATACCACAACCAACCAAAACATCAATTACGTCAGCCCAAATTATTTACCGTACAACATATCATCTAGTCATCTCAACACTCAACCATATATGCTTTGTGAAAGGAATCAAAATTTATAACACATTAAGATAGGTCAGCATGACCTATAATTGTTCCCATAATTTTGTTCCAGAATTTACTCATCTTCGCACAACCTAGAATACTTAGGTTAGATCCATTAGTGAATTAACAATAGAATGAACCATCTACTCACTCACAATTTGACATGTGAACAACCAGAACACTTGCCACTTGGAGAAAACTTACTACATGCATCCTCAAACACTTCTGCAAATCTGCATATCAAAAAGTTCATTCATGGTGGAATGTGGAGCATTCCAATCAGGTACTCTATCACAGTTACATTGGCATATTCATATTGATACTCTGTCACTAATATCTTTGATTGTGGAAGACATTATATCATGAAACTTTGGATTTAGAGTCTTCCAATATACACCATCATCAACTCAAAAATGCATAACCAAATTCTTCATGGTGGAGCAATGCAGACCGAAATACTAGTTCACTAAACATTGGAACTGCATTCTGAACTTAGGTAGTTATCCATTCTTCATCGAACCAAAAATTTGCCTCTTTGCCATGGATTTCCATCAATAATGAGTTTCCATCAATAACAACACCATACAACATCATATACTCATCAATCGCTCCTTTCAACTCATGTTTCCATAACACCATCTTCAATGAAAAACTTCCAACAATCTCTTCAGGTTTCCAATAATCTCTCCCATTTTCATTGATGGAAACACAACTCAAACTTCTCCAATCTTTTCCCCCTTTAACATCAAGGGAAAAGGGGCCCTTAATATCATACTTTTCATATTTCTACTATTCTGCCCCTTTGAAGATGTGTATGTACATGTTCATGGGAATAACCCCCCCTTACTACTTCACTCCTATACCCATCTCTTCTCCAACAAAATTTATCAAAAAGGTACTACAAGAGCTCTCTAATACATCCACATATATACATTGCAATTTAGAAAGCTATTTATACAAAACAAAAATGTATAACTTAGCTTGTGGAAGGAAGATTGTCCTGATTAGACACCTTCAATTTTGTAAGGTGTGCCTTTAGATCCTTCTTTGTCGTCTCTCATTCCTTCTTAGCATAGGAAATTATTCCACACTATTTCTCAAGCTTCATATGAAGCTCTTCATTTTCTTCCAAAGACTTGGGTACTAGATTTTGTTGGAGAATCTTCTCTATATCAACTAAAATTCTAGTTAGAGATGTAAGCCTTATACTTACAAGATATTTGAGTTGACTATACTGTACTATTATCTTCTCTTTTTTCTCCTATAGTTGGAAAAACTGACCATGTAGATTCTCTATTTTCATCCTTGTTGTTCCATCTACATCTCTCATAGGATCATACACTCTAGAGGCCTAAGCAATCTGAGACTCAATTGAGTCCATCTAGTCTTTTATGCTCTTCATGGAAATAAGCCATTTCAAGCAAAATTGAATTTTTTTTTTTGCTTCCTCAACATAATTTTGAATATCCTTTAAGTTGCTCTACAACTTACCATGTGATATAGCACACTTGTCAGAAGCCTTTGCCAACCTTTTGTCATTTATCTTCTTATTCATCTCTTTTTCCAACTTCTCCTATGATTTGGTAGAATATTCCTTGAAGGAATCAAGGAGGAGCCTTAGTTTTTGTATACAATACATATATTCATTAATGGTGGCCCATTGATAATGTAGTCTTGCAACACTTTAATAGCTTCATCTATCATCTCTATGCTCTTTTGGGTGGGTTTTCCAAATCTCCTTTCTAGCGGAGGCATGGAATGCATCACCAAGTCATAGCTTATGTAAGGGAGATATATTGTTCATGTCAACCTGACCTTGTTGCATAGGAATTTGTAGCAATTGTGTTGACACCACTGGTGGAAACTGAAATTGTATATCTAGTAAACTCTTCAAAGAATCCTTAGATGCTCCAAAGGATTCACCAACCATTCTAGTGCTTCCTTCTTCCCTTTTCTCTTTCTCCTGCTCTCCACTGCCGAAGCAGTATTCTACACTCTTCTCTTCATCAGCAACTTCCTCACCACTTAAAGGAGGGAAATTTTCATCTTTCTATGCCTCAGACTTCTCTAGGTTCTTTTATTTTTCTTCCTCCTTTTTTTCTGCATTGTTTTCCACTTCCGAGAGAGGCAATTCTTGTTCTACTAATGCTTCTTTCTTCTCAAGGACATCATCATTCTTATCTCCTTCAACAATATTTTTTGCAACTGAAGGGATACTATTTGTTATCATCACTTTTTGATCATACTCAAGTCCAAACACTAGCTCATGTTTTGCATTCTTAGGTTCATTGATCTGTAGAGAAAATACATCATGTTGCATTTTTGTCTCATCATCTAGAGAAAAACCTAAATCCTTCACCAAATTTTCAACCTTGTGTAGTGTTTCATCCTTCAAACTCTCTATGTCTTCTTTATCCTTTCTCATTAGGGTGCTAACTCTTTACTAGTTCTAAATTACCTATTATAAACCTATGCCAATATTGCCCTCTCCTCAACAGTGAGAGAAGATCCAATCTTCTCTGAAGCAAAAGTCCTAATTTTTGCATCCTCATTGAATGCCTCTTGTCTTCTTGCACTCAAGACTCCTTTTAAGTAATATAGAAGCTAACTTTAATTTTTACTTCGACTGGTATTGAATGTAACAATGTACTTTACAATGAGCTATTCAACTGTGGTATTATTCTCATCGTTCTCATCATGATACATTTGTGTAGTTTCTTCCAACAAACCAAAATTTGCAGTACCATTAAACAAAACATCTAGTCTAAGAGGGCTTTCTCCCTTACCATAGGGGATTTTTCCTTCTTGCTTTTTCCTTTCCCTTTGGATACTTTTATCCTTCACTGGATTTATTTTCACTCTTCTGAATGACTGATGACTTCTTCTACTTCTCTGCTTCTTCTTCGCTCTCTGTATCAACATTGTCAACTTTGGTTCTCTTTTCACTTCTCTACTAGAGATATATTGGACTTCCTTTTCTAGACCAACTTAGTTCCTTATTTTTCTTCTTCTTCATCATCATATCCCACATACTTCTCTTGTAGCTTTCTCTTTTCTTCTTTGTGGAGGCTTCTATTGTGCAGTAGGTGCACTGGTTGTAGCTTTCTTCTTCATACCAACTGTAGGCTTTGTTCTAGAGGCTTTCAAAATATATGGAGAGGGAGTATAAGTCTTGATGGAACTTCTAATGCTTGGCATCCTTTGTGGATCCACAGATGGGGCTTGGATATTCTCCACAGTCCTCTTGGAAGAACCAACAATCTCTTCCAATTTTTCCTTCATTTTCTCCACATTCTTCTTTATATCCTTCGCTTTGTGCTTCAAATGGACTTATCTGGATATCTCCTCATAGGTTCCAAACTTATCTACAGTAGGGTCTCTCTATTTTCTCAACATTAGATTAGCTAGACTTGTGATTACATCTTCTACCACTTCATAGCTCATTTTCAAAATCCAGACTGTTATGGGTTCCACTACTTCCATAATGCATTCATCTCTAGTAACCATAAAGGTTATATCCTTCTTGTACTTTTCAAAAATACTTTTAGGAATCCTTTCTCTTTCTTGTATCTTCCCTTGAAAGGTCTTAAATAAATCACATAGCATGTTATCCTAAATTTCTATGCTTCCAAACCTTTTAAAGCGATCCATAATTTGAATTGCAACGAGAATACCATCCAACCATACACCATTATTTGCACCAGGTATTTCTCTAAGAAAGTAAAACAATAAACATATGGCAAGGGTACCATATCAAAATGGGTATCAATACACTTTTGTCTTTTGAATATTCTCCATCAACTATTGTCTCAGGAGCTTGCATAGATCTATGTCCAAACCTTCTTTCACCATCTGGTGAACAGTATGAATAGCCATTATCGATACATAATTCTCTTTATTGGTGTATTATATCTCATAACCTATCATCATGGATGCATATTTAACTATTGGATCATCTATATCTTTCATAGTGAGAGCATACTTGTCAAATTTTTATCCGGTGAGCTTCATAACCATCTCATTCTTCACGACCTTCATCGTTGGAGTAGGTCCTTCAAAGAATAAAAATATAACCACCTTGATAGCTTTCTTGTTGATTAAATGTGACATATCCAACCACATAAGTTTATCATGAATTATACTCAATACATACTTAACCTATGCATTTTCATAACAAAAGTTTGAAAAATTGTTCCATACATCCAACTTCTTCTCTGTCAAGCTCTCAAATTATATTTTCAACTCAAAATCATCTCCGGTGAGCTCATTAACCCATAATTCTCCCAAATTTGAGTGATCATACTCTTCCATTTTCACATGAATATACATTCACACATCCTCAACATGCATTACAACATAAGGAACTCTCAAAAACATGCCTTCTAGATCCATCTCCATAGATTTAAAGGGGTGTTTCTTGAACTTAGGTCTTTCTTGTTCCAAGACATCAATCACTTGAGGGGTAAAAATTATGAACCACTTTTGAAACTAGGGTTTAGAAAAAAATAATAAATATCTTGAGTTCTTCTATCAGTAGGGTTTCACACAACAATTTAGAAACACTTTATAGTTTCACCTCTGCTCTGCTCTACACTCTTCAAATGATCGATTGCAAATGACTTTCATATGCAAAAATATATATAAAACCATTTTCTAAAGACCTAAAATGCATTGATTGCAGTGAATAATGTTAGGTCGAAAAGATGGAAAACCCTAACTGTGTTGACACAGTCACCTTCCATCACTCTGTAAATCTTTGCATTAGGAGATTTTTCGCCTATGTTTTCTCCAAAAGTTTGTACATGTCAAACTACATCTGTACCTATGTGTTGAAGGCTTCAACACCACAATTTTTGCAGGGTCTTAAGGACTCTCTGTTAAAACTCCCCTTGAGACAAAGCTCTTCTACTAGTTTATGAAGGAAATATCTACACCAAAGACTCATCCTTTACTTCTCTTCTTTCTTTTTCCAAATCTTGTTCATCTCAACCAGATCCACATTCTTTACCAGAGCATTCTTCTTTAGTTAAAAAGAGGGTTTCACATTCTTTCTTATGAAAAACTTTACTATGTGTCCTAGTTTGTTGCATTTGTGACATGTGACACCTTTTTGAACATGATTTCTTCCACCCACTCTAGATCTACATTCATTAGCCTTATGCCCAAATCCATTGCATGTATAATAGTAGCCATTGAAAGATCATACCATTATTGTAACCATTCATCATCTCATTTTTGCATTCACTAGCTATATGCCCAAATTTATTACATGTATAGCATTGACTAATAAATGATTGAACACTATGATTCCTTATGCTTCTGCATTCTATAGCCTTATTTCTAAAATTATTACATCAATAACAATAACCATTAAAAGGTGGGTACCTTTGTGTATTTGGTTGTCTGATTAGTGGTCTTTTGATATATTTCTTCTAGTTCTTGATCTATCTGACATCACCCTTCTTGTCATCTTTATTTTCAGTATTGTTTAGAGTCTAGTCTACCTTTGAACTTTCACCTTTCTCAAACCCTAATCCTTCTTTTTCTTTAGAAGCCTTCTAATTCATAATCATCTCATCAAGCATTGTTGTACTCTTCTTGAATTTGTCTTCTTGGATCTTTTCTTTCTCCAAATCTGATCTCAAAGTCACAACCTCTTGTTCAAGCTTTGAACATTCTTCAGATTTATCTTTTAGTTTAGCATTAAGGCAGTCTTCAATTCTTTTACCTTCTTCAAATTGTACTTTCAAACTGTTGATAGTCTCATTAGATCGCTTAAGCTTCTCTTTGTCTCCTTTATTCTATCTATAGCTTTCTCGAGTTTCTCTCTCAACTTCTTAAGGCACTCATCTGCATCACCAAGATCCTTCTTTAGATCTATTTTCTTAGCTTCTAATTTATCCAAATCATCAAGAGTTGATTTGAGTTCTCATTCCATGTCCACTATGTAATCTTCTTTAGTAAATCCTTTAGGTATAATCTCTTTTGGAGGAATAGGATATTTCCTTGTAGCCATGTGTTCAACTCCAAGATCTACCTTAGCGATCAAGCCAATTGAAGGAACCAAGCTCTGATACCAATTGTTGAACACCCATAATACTAAGAGGGCGGGGTGAATCAATATTCTTATTAACTTAAACATTCATTCAATGCATCACATTAAACTTGCAGTAATGGAAAGGATCGTAGAAAGCATGCATCACAACAAAGATTACAACACCAAATTTACGTGGAAAACCCAAAAAGGGAAAAACCACAGTGAGGATTAGCTCATAATATAGATATTGTGTCTAGTTACAAAGTTTGATACAATTGGTGGACTCATTGTCCAAGGACTCACTATCCAAAAGAAGAAAGGATCACTACCAGTGGCTCACTACCCAGAGTAGAAAGAGATAGAATAAAGGGTGGCTCATTGCCAAATATGAATTGCTAATAATGCATTTGACTATGCTGAAGATACAATTCCACTGAAGCTCAGAATAGTGACTTAACACGCTTCATCCTTCATCTTAATCCCAATTCACACTTATCTGCTCTAAAAATCACACACTTAATTATCTTGCATCTCTATCTTCACTTAAGGAATCAACCTTGTATATATACTGCAACCAACCAAAACATCAATTAAGTTGACCCAAAATATATATCGTGCAACATGTCATCCAGTTGGCTCAACACTCAACCATACACATTGTGCGAAAGGAATCAAAACATATAACACATTAAGATAGGTCGAAATGACCTATAATTGCTCCCATAATTATGTTCCAGACTTTACTCATCTCTACATAACCTAAAATACTTAGGTCAGCTCCACAAGTGAAGCACCAATAGAATGAACCATCTGTTCACTCATAACTTCACACATGAACAACCAAAACACTTTCCCCTTGGAGAAAGAATACTACATGCATCCCCAAACACTTCTACAAATCTACATATCAAAAGGTTCACCCATGATGGAATGCGAAGCATTCCAATCAAGTACTTTGTTATAGTTACACTGACATATTCAGATTGATACTCTGTCACTAATATCTTTGATTGTGAAAGACGTCAGATCATGAAACTTTGGATTTATAGTCTTCTAATATACACCATCATTACCTCAAAAATGCATAACCAAATTCTTCATGGTGGAGCAATATAGACCAAAAGACTTGTTCACATAACATTGGAACTACATTCCAGACTTAGGTAGTTATTTGGTCTTCATCGAACTGATACTTCTGCATATTTGCCATGGATTTCCATCAATAATGTGTTGCCATCAATGACAACACCATACAACATCACATGCTCATCAATCACTCCTTTCAACTCATGTTTCCATCACACCATCTTCAATGACAAACTTTCAATAATCTCTTCAGGTTTCCAACAAATCTCTCTAACACATTATTCACCTTATCACCTATAGCAAAATATATAGGTCTAATCGAGTAACACGAGTATCATGAAAATCATTAAAAAGACTTTAGATGCTAACAATAAAAGATGGGATGATAAATTAAATTTATTTATTTAGGTAGATAAGGTCACATACAAGAAGGTTGTTGGGAAGATTCCATTTGAATTGGTGTATGGTGTTGAAGCCAAACTGCCAATTAGCCTTGAACTAACTGTGTATAAGTTGTTGAAACAAATTGAAAGGGAGGAAGAAAGTGCAATCACCCAAAGAATATATGAGCTAACTAAATTAGAAGAAATGAGAAGGGTTGTGTAAGTATCTCTTATCCTTATGTGGAATTCCAAATCAAAAGATAAGAGAAAACATAGAAAGTTTAATGCCTTATGGGTCGAGCCTTACCAAATCAAAGAAGGATGTGGTCAACGAATTTTTTACCTCAAAATTCTAGATGGAGATTACTTGGAGCTTCCAATTCATGGTCAACACCTAAAGCATTATTTATCTTAAGTGTAAGGTTCTAGGAACTTTATACATAGCTAGTTTTAGTTGTTTTTTGTCTTGTACATATGTTTGTGCCTTCTAATAGTCAATCCAATTTTGTTTTTCACTTTTTAGTTTTCTCAAAGATTTGGATTCTTGTTGTTCCTGCAAGAGAGATACATCCCAAAGTAGAGCCAATTTTGACACTCCAAAATTTTGAGTCCTATTTTGTGCCTAAGCCATGTTACCCCAAAATTATAATAGATCTAAGATGTTATTCATGGTTAATTTTCTTTCAAAAAAATTCAGCACCATTGGATAAAGCATAAAAAATTAATTCAAGCTACCTTTTAAATTTTTGAAAAATTTGCTAAGGACTAAAAGTTATTGTCTTGCAGGTTTTATTCTTCCACCCACATTAAGCCCAATTCCTTGCAAGGTGTGATTTAGTTGTTTTTCTCTATAAATGTTCAGTTGGGTTGGGAATGTTTACAATAGGTTTTGAATGATGAAAAATTGCTGAGTGCAGGTTTTGCGAGATTTACATGGTCAAGTGAACCTCTATTGTTTAGTTTTTCATCCAATTCACTTAGATTTACCCACTTTGTGGGAAATATATGTGCTCATTTGGACTTGTGGGCCTTTTATCTGATCTTCCTTTTGTTCACTTGATGAATTTTTTGCATTTCCACTTGTGAACTGTTTTCCCACTAATGCATTCAATTTCTAAATTTACTAAGTGAACCTTTATGGGTGGATAGAGCCCATCTTCTCACATTTGTTCTTGATGACATCATCTTTGACTTTACAAACTTTTATAAGTGAGTTTCTCCTTCCAAGTGCGATTGTCTAGTTTGTTGAACACCCAAAATAATAAGAGGGGGGAGGGTGAATCATTATTCTATATGACCAATTACTCATAAACCATCCAATTAATAGAGTGTATTTAACTACAACAATAAATGAGAGCATGAAAGGAATCAAAAAATAACACAACACATGAACACCAAGATTTTTACGTGGAAAATCCAAAAAAGGAAAAACCACGGTGAGGATTAGCTCACAATGTATTATAACCAAATATAAGATATTACGAGGGCTCATTGCCAGGACACACTGCCATATTATAAGGCTCATAGCCAAGGATAGATACAAAAACAAAAGTGGTTTCACAACCAAAGTGTGAACTGATACAAAGTTCACCTTGTGCTAAATTTAGTTCCTTTGAAGCTATGAAAACAAAACACTACCCAACTTAGCAGTCACTCAATATTCACAACAATTCTACACTTATTTTTATTTCACACATCTAAATTCGTATGTTTGCACAATGTCAGATCTCTTGCACATCATATCATATGTCATCTCTCTTCTACCACTCAAGAACATCTCACATATATACCCAATTACATTCACATACATCAATTAGGTCGACCTAATTAGATGCAACCCTATTTTAATTCAAAATAACTTTGTTGACTCCACACACGATTCAAAAACATCTTCATGCTCAACCCAAGCATGCAATACTTGATTTAAGTTGGCATGTACCTAAAATAGGTCCTACTAACATCCACAGTACATACTTATCCTTTATGACACATAACATGTATTATGTTGGCCAAGAATTAGACCTAATCACAAAATAAGCCAACTGATCACACACACTATCGATTCATATGTTCATATAAGTACACACTGTCTAGAATATATAGTAATGAAACCTGCGATAAATCTCCCAAAATTGCTAAGACTAATTCTCAACACTAGAGAAATGCGAACCAAATTATATCTACTCAATCACACTGTATAAGCCAAAAACTAAATGTCGAACTTTTGTTATTTGTAACTTTCAACCTTAACCAAAATAGCTGAAACCTTGATCATAGATGCACCTAATAGTAAGGAATAACATATTGTAACCTCTTGAGCCGATCTTGTTGCACAAGCAACAATTTCAAACCAAAATTCCAGATTAAAATGTATCAATTCTATTTACCATATTAGAAAAAACTGTCAACAATTAATGTTAGCATCAATGACAACACATTAAGGGGTTTCTTCTTCATTCTTTCAACAATCTCCCCCTTTGTCATTGATGGAAACATGTGCCAAAAATGAGTCTCCAAAATTTAGAACATACACCATCAAAACCTTCAAGTATACATGATCTCTCCCTTTAAGCATCATCTCAAATTACCTTTAAACTTCTACACAATTCTTCTCCATTCTTTTCCATTTTTCTCAAAAATTCTCAAAACTTAGTTCCCCTCCTTTGACATCAAGGAAAAAGGGTGTGTCGGTAACATACTTGTAGACTTAAAAATTTGATGCATATGTATAGAAAACAACAAAAATGTACTGACTCCCCCTTAGGGAGGTACCCCAAAATTTGATTGACCATATGTATAATGGAAAATTGAAAGTAACTAAAACATTGATAAATTTTTATAGGAGATGTTCAACCAGAGGAGAAGTCACCTTCTAGGTCTTTAATGATTGCTTGCTAGACATGTTTTCCTTCAATCCAAATCTTTCTTGTTGCAGCAAGTGAGTTGTACAATGATTCCAACTTTACTATGTTCTCCTCAGCCTCTTCTAGAGTACTTGGGTTTGGGTTTATATTTGCAATTTTTTCAGCTTCAACAAGATTACTTGATATTTGTATATGCTTGCACTTCACCAAGTCTCCAAGTTGTCCAAACCATCTTATAACATCTTCTTTTTTCCTTTGTAAGGTGAAAAACTTATTTTGTAGATCTTTGATGGCAGTCCAAGAGGCATAGCCTCTATCTTGAGTAGGGTCATAGGCTCCAGAGGCATTAGATATTTGTGTCTCTATGGAGTCCAACAAGTCCTTAATGTTGCAAGTGGCATCCGACCACCTCAACAATACAAGAACAATATCTTGGCCTCATCTTCACATTCCTGTACAACTTTAAGACATTCCATCACCTTGCTATGTGTAGTTGCACATCTATCATGTAACTCAAGTAATTTCCTTTCAGTAAACCTTGACTCAACTTCTTTTTCAATTTTCTCCTTCATACTAAAGGTATATTCCCTAAGTGAATCAACCAAAAATTCTAGATTCTTAACTGGAGTCAAAGAGTTATCAACAATGGCACTGGGGGTAACATCCTATAGAGACTTGATGGATTTATTAATCAACTTTATTACTGTTTGATGAGTCTCTGAGATTTCTTTTCTTTAAGAGGTGTGGAAGACATATTGAAGCTCCAACCTTCGAATTGGTGAGATCTTTTCAAGATCCACACTTCCTTGATACATCGGGAGCTATAGCAACTGTTGTGGTATAGCCAATTGAATACTTATTTGTCTTGTCAGAAGACCCTTGAGTGTATTACTAGAGGATTCTTCTTAATTTCTTTCAACTTCAATTTCTTCTTTATTCTCTTCTTTCTTTTCTTCTTCTTCTTTTTTGGAGAGGTTTTCCTTCTGCTTGTCCTTGTCTTCATCCTTCTTCTCCTCATCATCTTTCTTATTGTTCTCTCCCCTTTCTCCTTGTCCTTTTTCTTCATTTTGATTGTTTTCATTATTTTCTTCATCTTGTTTGCTAGTATTATCATCATTATTTTCCTCTTCCTTTTCTTGTTCTAGCTTTGTATTTTGACTTCCATTATTAGTGTCAGTGGTAGTGTCAGTGTCTTTCAAAGGAGCGAAGATCTCTGGAGGAGCATTTGTATCATCAACCACATTCCCTAAAACATTAAAAGATGAAATTTCTTCTACAGTATGATCATTCACTTCTTCTACAACTTTTTTAAAAATAGGAAAATTAGTAGTTAGAGGAATATATTCCTCTTCACCAGTAACCTTTTCTTTTTTAGGATCCTTGTCTTGAGTTATTCCGGATGATGAAGTTGCAATCATCCCAAATTTTTTTGCTCTGTCTCTTATAGTGTTCATTGTTTCTTGTTTTAGCTATTCTATACTATCCTTGTCTCTGCCCATTAGAATGGTGACCCTTTGCTTCACTCAAAATTTCTTTGTATACACCTCAACTAATGTGGTTTTGTCATTTTCAGATAAAGAGGATCCAATTTCCTCTAGAGCATCAGGTTTTATCTTTTCGTCTGCTTCAATTTCTTCTTTCGTTCTTTCCACTAAGGCCTCCCATACCACACTTTGTACCTTCTTCCTAATGTTATTCATGTCTGCTTCTAACATAATGATGTACCATATGATGGCTTCAATTATTGTTTTCTTGTCTTCCTCATCTACTTCATCATACAATTTTGTAGTTGCTTCTAATAGACCATCATGTTCTATCATATTATTAACCAAAGAATCCAACTTGACTGGGGTGTGAGCTCTTATTGAAGGATTTTTTGTCTTCTACTTTTCAGGCTTTGAAGTGCCTTCCTCTGATTTCTTCTCCTTCTTCTTCTCATATTTCTTGTGGATGTGAATAGTGAATGCTTCTTTCTCTTTTTCTATCTCTTCTTCTTCAGAAACGTCCATGATGTCAACCTTAGACCTTTTTTCTCCTATGCTTTCATCCTGTGAAGCACCTTCACCACTTGTAGTGGCACTACTTCTCTTCTTCCTTGTCAACTGCGATTCTTCTTCAAGTCCCAATTCAATCTCTTCCTCTACAACAACACTTAAGTTTCTTTCCCTGTATGCTTTTTGTTTCTTCCTCCTTCCAGAGGTAGCAGGGGGTTTTTTCCTTTTTATGGTCCGTGTGTTGGCTTTGAAGGGTAGAGTTGCATCTTCTATTATTGGGGCACTAGATTCCACTTTCTTTCCTTTGATGTCAATTGTATCAAATGATTTTGGAAATGCAAAGGTAGGGGTGGAAGTTGTTCTTCCTGATCTTTGTAGTCCGAAGGACTCACTAGTTGTACCAGCTACTTTAGCATCCCTTTCTACAGTAATTTCTCTTAATTCTTGCTTTGAAGGACCATGCAATCCAAAATATTGCTCTACTTGTTTGTTTACTCTTTTGTTTCTTGCAGGTGTTGAAGTTTCCAAGTGCACTTTAGTTGATTTTTCTTCAAATGTACCATGTCTAGGCAAGGAGGGGTCCTTAGGACTCTTCAGTAATAATTCAATGTATCCTTCAACATATTTTTTAGTAACCTCATATCCGAGAGGCTCAATCCATATTTTCCTAGGTTCAACAACCTCTATTATACACTCATGTGTAGAAACAATAAAAGTGATCTAATTTGCATACTTGTCTACAATATTATGGGGAATCATTTCTATGTCATCACCAATGCATTATCTTGAGCCTTGTAATCACCAATATTGTGCATATAATCAAAAATTTGATGGTATATTAGTTTTCTTCTATCCCAAACAATGTCTCTTCTTCCAAGTAGCTCCCTCAAAAAGTAAAATAGTAAGCGCACAATTAGACTTCCAAACTTGAAAGCATGTTTCTTTTCCCTAGTTTGTTTTAGATTTTTCAAAATTTGCTACCAGAGGAACTCACATAGGTCATAGTCCTTCCCATTCACCACAATATCATAAGCAACATAGATTGAAATTGTAGACACATAATTGTCCTTGTTTGTGAAATAATTTTTGTTACCTATCATGATTGATGCATACTTCATGATAGGATTAGTGATAGGTGTAGACACTAAAAAATGTCCTGAATGATATCATACACTCGAATCAATTATACTAACATCATTTTGTCTTAAAACCCATCCTCTTTTTGCTTAATTAATTAAATTATCCTAGTTATTTAATTAATTACATCATTTGCATCTATTAACCTAATTAATTTAATTAGATTAATTCACCCCCTTTCATGCTAACCTTTCATCTAATTAAATTAAATACATTAAGTTATTTAATTTAATCCCTAAATCTTCTTATTTAATTAAATAACCCTAATTTATTTAATTAAATGTCATTCCACCTTTCCCCCATTCATTATATCATTTTTTTTTTTTTTTTATAAAAGGTGCAATGCACCCATATTATTAGGGGTAAATACTTTTGATTAGAGCTATGAACTAGGTACAAGAAACCACAAGAAATAACCAAACCTAGGAGCGCAATGGCCTAATGAAGGCACAAGGCCTACAAGCACTTTGGCCTAATGAGGATTTGAACCCTAGTGGTCATCACTACAACCAAGCGACTTGACCATCGAACCACACCCTTATTGGAAAATCATTTTATTTAATGAAAATCATCTAAGTCTTATAAATCCCCTAATTGCATAATTAATATTGCTTAATTATCAATTGAATCTAATTCCCCCTACTTGCAAGGGAATATTCCTCTGCACATTCCTCCAAAAGGAATATTCCTCCCCCTTTTGCATAATTTAGTTTAGTTTTAATTAACTAAATTATCCTTTTCCCTCACCCATGAGAATATTCCAAATAATATTCTCTCTCCTCACTCGTTAGAAAAAGGGGAATATTCCTTTTTGTCAACAAACTTAGCTTCTTGAGCAAGCTAACTTGTGACCTCTTGTGCAAGTTAACTTGTGACCTCTTGGACAAGTCAAAAGTGTGTTTGTTTGAAGGATTATTAACCCTTGATTAAATCTCATCTTTCATTCTCATCTGTTGATGAGAATCCATGATCCATGACTCCAATTTCTTCCATCCTTGACAATTGAAATTGACCTTTTTGATCTCAACCATTCATTTCTCATTTGCTCTCCTATAAATAGGTCACTATTTGGAGACAAATGGATCCATATTTCAAAAAGAAAACTTATGCTGTTGAAATCACTCACACTCACTTATATTTAGCATCTTTTAGTTTAAGTTACTTGCATTGAATAACTTTAGCTTCCATTAATGGCTTCCATGATCACATAAAGCATCCATTTAGCTTATAGATTAATTAGAGTTTGAATCTTTTAGTTTAGATTCCATCTAGATTAGCTTAGTATTTGCATATATTCATCATTTTAGCATAAAATCATGTTTTCATACACATCTCACAATCGTTCCATCATTTTTCTTCAATAAAATTGACTGGAACAAGCTAATTTATCCACGGGATTAGGAAAGGGTCACCATTCCACATCAACGCGACACCACTCCCCCAATAGATAAGTTTTAGATGGATTAGAGAAGGCATTTTAAAGCTTTCATAGTTTTGTGTGCTTAGTTTTGATAAATATTTAGTTTAATTTTCATTTGAATGTTCCTGTTGATATTTGACGTTAGTGGCTTCGTTATGCTTCACTTCTTCATGGATCAAGAGTAATCAGCCCATACTAATCCATCAGACACATTTTGGTGCTAGGAGGGAAAATCTTATCAAATTTAATCAATTTCTATCTCGAATTCTTTTATTTTTTACTCTTGCAGGATACATCGACGCTCAAAGGAATTTAGTGATGCCTTTGCTGGGTGTCACCATATAGCGACACAATTGTCATCTGAAACAATGATTCCTATTTAATATCATGGCATTGATTAAAACAAATGGAAACACTGAATACTTTTAGAGGTATCAAAGATTTATAAACAGTGACACTCCCCAAATAGCAACGTTATCGTCGTCATTGGTTTTTTTGCAGAGCGACACCCAAATTCACTAAAGTGACATTATCGTGAACAACGACACCCTACTTTGGTAAGAAAAATGATGATCATTTTTCAACACGTGCTTTAATTTTTTTGCTTCATCAGATTACTAACATGCCTCTAACATTGTTCTGGTTTTTAGGCTAACTGGGTTTTGCAAATTAGATGATAAAAGTTGAAGTGAAGAAGCATTCTTATCTTTTCATCTTGTAATTGTAACAAGCGTTTTAATGGTTTTGGGGAAATTATAACCCATTTATTTTAATTTTCATTTTATGATTTAGGACCACACTAATATTCAATTGGGTTTTAAAAAGAATGCTCAAACGGGACTAAAATTGAACCCTCGCTTCATCATTTTACTTTGGGTTTAAAATTGGACAAAAGAACTTAACATTTTGTTTGGTGCATAAAATAAATTCATCTTAGCTTTAGGGGTCAAAATTAACAAGTTTTTACTATGTTTTGTGATTCACACTTTTGTTATTGAATGTGCATGCACTTCTCTCATGCCACTTGGTGATCTTGAGAATCAGAAACATTCCTTAACACTTTGTATAATCACCCACATATTTAAATTGGATTAAAAATGAACCCCATGCTAGTTTAGGGAAAAGGTGTGGTGTGTGTTCTCTCCTTGTTTCATTGGAACTAAGAGATTGAACTACAAATGTACTTCCTTGCTTTTTTCTATCTTTAGAGGGCTTGCCTCCCCGCTTCGAAAGGAGGGAACGACCCAAGCGGTAACAAGCTAAAGCCAAAATATTTCAAGTCACTATATAAAAATGTGTTTGTGACAAAAGTCATAAACAACAGGTGCAAATGTGTCATACCGACAAGTTTCACCCTTAGTATCTTTGTGATACATTAAAATATCTTCTTAGGAAGAGATTGGGAGGCCTCTTGATTCACCATAATCTTGATCTAATCTTGCCGCATGTATGGACACCTTGAACAAAATCCCTTATTACGAACTAAATTTTTAGAAGCCAAAAACCTTTAAGCTTGTTGGTGCAAGAACGATCTTTCTGAAGCTGCCCCACATTTTACTATTCAATTGTTGAAACAGGAAAATCCTTAGGATCTTTGGATCTTCAAGATTTGAGATTTGGTGGTCTTGAGAAGTGTGTGCCGTGGAGGGGAGCCAGTGTCGCCAAATCTCTATTTGTTCGCCTTGTCTTAGTGTTTGGAGAAATACAAGTGGGGATTTAGCAAGTAGTATCTTCTAAACCTAAGGTTGTAAATGCTTGTGAGTTAGTTTAATGCTTAGCTTGGTTCCAAAACATTATGAACAAACATTCACAATCTTCCTCAAAATTTCAAACCCTTTGGTCTAAGTATGAATATCTTTTGAAATAGCCTTGATATTAATGCTTGCCATAAGGATTTATATCCTTAGATATTCCTAAATATCTTGACTTATATCTCAATCTATACTTCCTAAAGTTAACATAGGCAACTATGGCTTGAATTTTATCCTTTTCACAAAATGGACATTGTAAAATTTATGATGTTTTTGGCATAGACATTTAGTTTGAAAAACATAATCAAGACAAGTGTTTGTGGTAAAAGAAACTCACTTAAGCAAGATAAATATACAAATTGAATCCCACATGACTATTTGGAGATCGATCACTCCCATTGAACAACCCGACCTCAAAGGTGCTATCATTCAACCAAACTTTGAACTCGTTAATGGAGAAAAAATTGATATAATTAGTAGTTTGAGAAGCTTCACTTTTGAAACCAAGGAAACATCAGCCTAGTGGAGAAATGCAACATACATCATAGACGAAGAAGAGGAACAAGCTAATATTGTGGCTGGAAGGCCCATACTACCACCACCTGCGTGGCAATATATATCCTCTTTTTCAAGATCCTAAGTTTCTCTAAATGATCTCATGAAAAATCAAAATCCTCAAAAGAAGGTTTACATACCGTCACTTTAAACTTAGGAATCATAGTCCAAAAGCTATCAAAAGACATCTTTTAGCACTTTACCAAAATAGAAACCAACTGGTAGCAAACTTTTATAAACATGCTTCAAGGAACAGTCCATAATTGTATGCATTCTTTTGGAGTCAAAACTGTGGTCTTTTTCACAATCTTGAACTTCTCTAAATCATTAAGTCTTTAGAATTTGAAAACTTTAGAGGTATAGCATGTTTCTCACCACCGTGGCCTTATCAAATAAAGGTTCACTTTAGGTCAACATTGGGTCAAACATTTCATTCATCCCTTGATCAAAATTCATCCTTCACTTCTCCAAACTTTACAAAAATTTTAAATACATCAACACCTTTTGACTTAAAACATCCATACAACCAACCCATAACTTAGCTACTTTGTATGTGAAATGAATCCTTTTCCATGCACTTAGTTAAGCTGGTTATTATCTTTGAACTAGTTTATCTTGAACGTCATGAGTCTACCCTAAAGATTTCCAAGTTCATCAACATCCTTTATTTAAACATCAAAACATCAAACTTAAGTCAAAAGTGTTGTCCCAACAAATTTGCAAAGATCACTGCCCACATCACCTACCTTTTATCACCCATTATCATCATTGCTCCAAAAATACTTAGAGCATCCCTTTTACCTAGATTTAAGTCAACTAGAGAGTTCAAAAATTGCAAATCACAACACAACTGTCCTAGAGGTGACACAAGATTTATGGTAAAAATGAGATCACAACACAAGAGAATCATGAAGAAAACCAAAGTCACATTTACCTCAAGTGATCCAAATCCTCTAGAATTTGACCGAAGAAGTCACGTTACTCCATCACAACAACCTTCATCACCATCAGGGCCATATGAGATAGAAGACATTATGGATAACCCATTTGGACTTACTAGGGAAGAAATCATGGATCATCAAGCCTTAGAGAATATAGTTCCCAACTTCCCATAATTTTTTGCACAATCATTAACACAAGGCTTGGCATCATCCACTATTGTAACAACTCCATCCCTAGGGGTAAATCAAACATCAACACCTAGCATTGTAGCTAGTGTTGCTAAGGACTTTGGCCATACTCTTCCATTTGAAAGAAACACACTTGTGGGTACTCTTGAAACCAACCCTCCATACCAAACGACCAATTGGACACCAACATTTGGCGCTCCTTCCATTCCTGAGGATCCCAAACAACCATATAAACCACTTACACTACATTACTCCACAACAACTTCAAAATTTCAAGGACACCCCTCTTCATCTATACCTACAAGTACCACTAGTGTGGACCAAGTGTCACAAGTGGACCCAAAAGGGAAAGGAAATACCCTCATGCAAAATCAGCCTTTAACACAACATGGGACCTCTTCATCCAATCTTCCCATTGATACATGAAACACAACAGTTTTCCATAACACATCTATCCCATCCATCATCTACCCATAGCAAAACAATCCATTGATCACGAATCTTGTCAACCAAGGTAATACCTTGACCACATCTCAAGAACAAGGGAATCTACAAAGAATTGGTCAAGGGAACCCTTTCAATTAATGGAACCAAGGTCCTAATGTGCCCTTAACATCACAAAATCCTATGCTACTATCCTCACCTTTTCCATTTGTCCCCCAAGTCATGCAAAATCAAATTGGACCTCAATATTACATTCCTCCACCTCAATCCACTATCCTACAAGGAATGATAAACCAAGGGAACCCCCAACCACTCATTAACAATCCGCTATCCACTAAAAACATCATCAGTCAAAACCCATCACAAATATCCCAACAACCACCTGATCCTACATTACAAGCACATGCCTTAGCTTTACAACAAGCACAAAAATATTATCAACAATCCATCCAACAACAAAAAAAATAGCAAGAAGTCCTAGCAGCACAACAACAACAACAAAAACAACAAGCAATCCTAGCAGCACAATAGCAACAACAACAACAAGCATCCCTAATAGCACAACAACAACAACAACAACAAGCAACCTTAGCAACACAACAAGCAACCTTAGCACAACAACAACATCAAGCCCATCAAGCAACCCTTGCAGTTCAACAACAACAACAAGCCTTACTAGCTCAACGTTATACCCAACAACAACAACAACACAGTTCCTATTATAACTCTCAATAGAACATTGCCAATACAAACACATTAGGAACACATACATCAACACCTCAATCCCCTTCACAGAATCTCACACCACCATACACCCCATACAACACCTTATCATATTAGAACCCATCCACCATCCCAACATATGTTCCTCCACCAAGCCCGCAAGATGATCTAGCATCACAACTTAAGGCATTGTCACAAGAAATGAAGGACCTTTAGATGGGTAAGATAAAGAATCCCCATACACAAAACCTATGTCCCTATCCATTCGATCGAAACATCGCAATGGTATCATTGCCTTCCAGCTTTGAAATCCCCAAATTTGATAAATACAAAGGGAGAGGAAGTCTTGTGGACCATTTCAAATAATTTAACGTCATGTGTATGGAGGTTGCTTACAATGATTCTTATTTAATGCACCTCTTCCCTCAAGTCTAACAGGTCTTGCTATGGATTGGTTTTCTCAACTACCTCCCGATATCAAAAATTTTCAAGAAATTATCGATAAATTCATCAATCACTTCTCCTTTAACCTTGACATAGATGTAGGCCTAAAAGAATTGTACACTCTCAGACAAAACAAAGGAGAAAATTTTGCTAATTTCTTACAAGGGTGGAGACAAAGAGCTAGAAAGAGAAAATGGCCTCTTCCCCATGAACAACAAGTGGGGATCATCATAGAAAATCTAGATCCAGATCTATCCTTCCACTTGAAAATTCAGTGCATCACATCTTATGACGAGCTTGTCCCTAGAGCCCTTAACATTGAGAGAGCTCTAATCTCATAGGGAAATATTGAAGCTTACAAAGATAATCGACCATCAACTAGTACAAATGACAAGCCTCATGTATGGGCTAAGAACAAAAACGTAACAAATGATGGTGTGGTAGATGCTAAGGTAGTCCTAAGTGCTCCTAGGCCAAACAACAACCAAGTTGATAACATTCAACCAACTGTGCAACAAACAACATCCCCTCAGAACAATGAGATCAACAACACTGAATCACAACATAGGTGAACCCCTAACAAGAACAACTATCCTAAACGCAAGTACACATAGTTATCAGAACCCATTGAAATCATCATGAAGAAATTGGTAGAGTTAAACTTGATAATGCTTCCCAACTTTAAAAACTACCAAGAACAACAAGAGAAACCATCCCGGTATAATGAGAACAACCTTTGTGACCTTCACAAAATCAAATGACACAAAACGAAAAACTAGATGAGCCTAAAAAATATTATCCAAGAACTTATAGAGAACAATACCATATCTATTGAAGTACTAGCCAGTAACCAAGATCTTAAGATATACAAGAACCCTATGCCAGATCATAGCAAAGGGAACAACAATGGGAAAGCTAAAGATTTTAGAAACGTGCAACATACCTATTCTAATGTGGTCACTTCTTGTGATAGCGTTATTATCGTCGTCACCATCAAAGGGCATAGTGTAGAGTGTGGAATCACCACACGATGTGGCAAGGTCACCATCCAAGGAGTCCCATCTCAGTCTAGGGCACACCCTACCCAATCGACATCAAATCCCAACAAGTACAATCTCCTAGACCAGCTTAAGAAGACCCCTGCACATATATCAATCTTAGAACTATTGAGGCTATCTCCTATGCATAGGGAAATCTTAGAAGAATCTCTATCTATGTCATTCATCCTCGAGAATATAGATACCGAACAGTTTCAAGCTACGGTAGGGCATATCACTAATCATTTCCTCAACTTCTTAGAACAAGACATATCATCACAACCATCTCATAACCATGCTTTACACCTTGAGGTTATCATTCATAAAAATAAGGTTAAAAGAGTCTTAGTAGATGGAGGTGTTGGTCTAAACATTTGCACCCTTCAGTTAATAAAAAATCTAGGCTATGCAGAGGATACTATTGAGAAGAAAAAAATCACCACCATTAGGGCATACGATGACCAAGAACGAGTATCACAAGGCATCATCGCACTGCCCATCCAAGTGGGCCCCCTCACTGCAAAAAATACATGCCAAGTGTTAGACTTGGATCTTCCCTACAACATACTGCTTGGTTGACCTTGGATCCATGCCTTAAAAGTTGTAGCTTCAACCTACCATCAATGTGTCAAGTTTCCTTTCGAGGGTAGAGAAGTTACTATCCATGGAGATCTTGAGCCTTTTTATGATTGCAAGAATCTTGAGGCCAAGTTCTATAAGATCCCCCAAATACCAAAGAATGATGAAGGGACTACATCTTCTACCTCATTTGTTGACTCATCATCCCTTGCATCTACCTTTGAAACAAAAGCACTCATTATGTAGAGCATACCCGACATTAAGGTAGTAATCCAGGATGATGGTTGTGGAAACTATAAGATAACAAAGGATACTTTTGTGTTGGGAAAGTTGCCTCTTTCTCCCAAATCTCATGGGAAACCCACACCTGGAAATAGCTTCCCAAAAACTATCAAAATGGAATCTACTACCTTCACCAAATGGGGGGACTTGAACAAAGAAGATGTTAATGAGGAAGATATCTCTAAACTGCTATATTAGGATGAAAGAGCTATTCCTGTTCTTCCCATGGAAGATGATAACAAAGGCTTACAATTAATGAAGGGCATGGGCTATACCAAGAATGAGAAACTAGGAAAAAATGACAATGGTTTGCTAGAACCTACCATTCCTAAGAAACGTCCAAAGAATCTTGGCTTAGGTTTTACTACTAGCAAGGTTACCCTTATTGGCAAAGGTACTTTTGCTAAATGGGTTGAGGCTTCTTCTTGGTTACCAACATCACGTGATACTACCTTGGATGAATTCCCCCTCGATGTTGCTGACCTATTTGAGAATAACTCCCTCTTCATGATATCCACATCAACCTTCACCACAAGCAATTGGCCAAATGAAATACGCCTAGTATACCCGCAACTCATTAACTTGGACCACCAAGGACCATCTATTCTAGATTTATTCAAAAACGAAGAAGCAATCTCAGAATTCATGGGAATCTATGAAAACTTACCATGGGAAGATCACAAGGTAGGTTTTGACATAGATCTAGACACAGGAGTGTACTATGGGGAAATGATTGAATCCTTCAGTTGCAAAATGGATGACATGAAACTAACTTGTAGATCTTTGAGTGAAAACCACATTGTGGCACTTTCTGATCCAAAAATAGTAAAAAGAAAGGATGTATCCAAGGGTGAAAACCTCTTTGAGGTTCCCAAGGATGAGGGATTCAATCTCCTCAGTGCAATACATCCAGAAAAATCAGCTATGCTAGTAGAAAAAGCTGCTCAAGTCAATGTGGGAACAAAAGAAGAACCCAAGATCACTTTCTATGTTGAATCCCTATTGGATGAAGAACAAAATAACCTAGCAGTATTCCTGAAAGGGCGAAGAGCTAAATTTCAATGGCCATATACAAATATGTCAGGGCTTGATCCAAAAGTAGTAGTACATCATTTAGTAGTCTATCTTGAAGCCAAACCAATAAAGCAAAAGTTAAGGAAGATGGACCCTCAGATAACACTCTTGGTCAAACTTCAGTTAAAAAAGCTTGTTGATGTTAGATTTATCCAACCAATAGATTATCGTAAGTGGATTCCAAACCTAGTACCAGTCTCAAAACCCATTGAGGGCATCAAAATATGCACTGATTTTAGAGATTTGAACAAAGTATGCCTGAATGATGATTTCCCTCTCCCTAACATCGACATCATAGTAGACTTAATAGATGGGCATGAAATGATATTACTCATGGATGGTTTTTCTGGCTATAATCAAATCATGATCACCAAGGAGGATCAACACAAAACTGCATTCACTTGTCCATGGGGTACATACTACTAGAATGTGATTCCATTTGGGCTAAAGAATCTAGGAGAAACCTATCAGAGAGAAATGACCCTCATTGTTCATGACATGATCCATAAAAAAATTGAAGACTATGTGGATGAGATTTTGGAAAAGTCAAAAAAAAGAAGTGAGCACATAGAAGTCTTAGGACCCATCTTTGATAGACTGGAAGAATACAAGGTACAACTAAACTCGAAAAAGTGTGTATTTTGGGTTACATCAAGGAAAATTCTCGGCTATATCATCTCACAAAGAGGGATAGAAATTGATCCAACAAAGGAAAAATCCATCCTAGAAATGGAACCACTGCAAACATTAAAGCAAATGAGAGGGTTACAAGGAAGATTGCAGTTCATCAGGAGGTTCATAGTGCAACTATCAGACACAATCCACCCTTTTTCGCATCTTCTCCATAAAGGAATAACTTACAAGTGGGATGAGAAGTGTGATAAATATTTCCAATAGATCAAGGACTACTTATTAACACCTCTAGTGCTCATGCCACCAATACCCAAAAAACCACTGATCCTGTATATCTCAACAACATCAACAACATTAGGTGCTCTTCTAGCACAATATGATGAAAATGGAAAGGAAAGAGCTATATACTACATCAGTAGAGCCTTGGTGGGCTATGAAATGAACTATTCATCCATTGAGAAAGTATGCTTAGCATTGGTTTTTGCTTCACAAAAATTCAGACATTACATGTTATCACATCAAATTAAGCTCATTGCAAATATTGACCCATTAAAATACCTGTTATCCAAAGCAATTCTCATTGGGTGAATGGCCAAATGGGTAATGATCTTAACTGAATTTGATATAGAGTATGTAGAGCACAAGGCAATCAAAGGACAAGTAATCACGTACCAACTAGCAAAGGAACATATCTATGCTGAGAACCCATTAATATCTAAATTCCCAGATGAATCAATATTCCTTGTCAATACAACAAATCAATGGAAAATATAATTTGATGGATCATTTACCCAACATGGATCATGAGCAGGTATTCTTTTTATTACCCCTCAAGGTGATTTCATCCCAAAGTCATACAGGCTAATATTTCCATGTACTAACAACATTGTTGAGTATGAAGCCCTAATCACATGTCTAAGGATAGCAGTTCAATGGAAAATACAAGAAATAAAAGTCCATGGAGACTCATAGTTGGTTATCAACCAAGTCATTGACGACTACCAAACTAAGGACGACAAGCTTACTCCCTACAAAAGGATGGTAGAGAGTCTCAAGGACCTTTTCATAGATATAAATTTTGAGCAGATTCCTCACATGAAAAACAGAGCAACAAATGCTATGGAAACAATCAGATCATTGTTAAACATGTTGAACAACGTCCTGCAATGTGAATTCTCAGTAGAAAAACTTCTCGTACCAACTTTAAAAATCCCTGAATTTGAATTCATGTGTGTCATTGTTGGTCCTAGATCCCCATGGTATCATGACATCTTTACCTACCTAAGCAGAGGAACCCTCACATCCGATATCACCTCGAACCTTAAAAAGACCTTTGTTAAGAAGGCATCCCGATTTGTGATCCTAGGTGATACCCTTTACTGCCGAAGCATAAAAGGGACATTACTATGATGTCTTAACCAAGAGGAATCCTTGACTACTTTAACAGAAGTACACGATGGCATATGTGGTTCCCATTCTAGTGGTATGACCTTAGCTAAGAAACTGTTGAGGATGAGGTACTACTGGCCAATCATGGAAAGAGAAGCTCATCAATATGTGTAGAAGTGTGTCTAGTGTCAAGAACATGGAGACCTGATTCACACTCTAGCTCAAGAGTTGTAACCAATGATCACACCCTCACCTTTCTCGTAATGGTGGCTTGACCTCATAGGAAAGATTACCCCAACCTCATCTAATGGCCACAAGTCTATCATAACAACCATTGAGTACTTTACTAAGTGGGTTGAAGCCATTCCTATGACCTACATAATGGGGAAGCAAATTGCCAAGTTTATCCTGAATTACCTAATCTGTTGTTATAGTGTTCCAAAAACCCTTATCTCAAACAACGAAACACCCTCCAAGAATTACAATGTGAAAGATCCATGTCAAAGATTCAACATCCATGTCAAAGATTCAACATCTAACACCGATTTTCTACCCTATATTACCCTCAGGGAAACAATCAAGTTGAGGCTACAAACAAGACCATTCTAAAAATCCTAAAGAAAATAGTAAATGAAGTTGGTCATGACTAGCATCTACAGTTAAATCCCACTCTTTGGGCCTATCGAACTAGTATCCGCACACGAACAGGTGCAAACCCTTTCTCCTTAGTCTACGGATCATAAGCCATTCTTCCTATTAAGGTTAAGATCCCATCACTATGAGTGTCACTACAAAACCTGATCACAAACGAAGAATAGAGAATATCTCAGCTGAATGAGCTAGAATCATTGGATGAGCATCATCTTGACACCCTCAATCACTTACAAGTATATCAAAACCTACTGAAATGGAGCTATACCAAGAAAATAAAATATTGTTCTTTCCAAGTAGGGGATCTTGTCCTAAAGAAAAATCAAAAGAACCTTCTAGATTACGACAGTAGAGGAAAGTTTGAGCCTAACTGGTTAGGTCCCTTGTCAGCACAACAAGTTATGGATCAGGAACATATCAATTGTCAACACATGAAGATGAACCCTTGCAAGAACCAACCAACAACTTGGATCTTAAAAAAATTTATGCCTAAGTGTTTAAGGGTATAAATATGAAAATACAAAAAATAAAAAAATGATCAAAATCCAAACAAATGAGAAAAATGATTGAAAACAGTAAAGAAAAAAATTGTCCTCTAGTGAAAACCACTTCAATGGCACTTTGGGAAAGTGGCTTGATGAAAACCTAGCAGGTAAGCGCCTCGTGTAAATAAAGCACCTCCATCTATTCTTTGGCTATTTATCTTGTCATTTTTGGCATCAAATCCGTCTATTGCCTCATCCATCCTATTTATTCCGTCCATCACCCATCCATGTCCATATCATAAACTTGATATTGTGAAGTATCATATCTCCTTAGTACTACCTGGCATATTCCAAAGGTTAGTTTGTCCTGCCTATATCGAGGTAGTATATCATATCACACTGGGAGAAATTCATTATGGATCAGATCAGGTTCTTATATATCTTAAGGTTATCAAAAATCCCAAAAAAATTCATAAAATGTGCATCAAAAAATCCAAAAACATTTGCAAAATCCTGTACAGCTAAAATCCAAAAACATTAAAAAATTGTAAAGGAAAAATCCAAAACATCCAAAACATATCAAAAACCCTAAAAAGGTCAAAACATAAAAAATCCAAAAAAAAAGAACCATGTCAAACTATGTTGTCTTTGACCTTGAACATACGAAAGGTCATCATTGATGTGCCCTCGAGACACCCTAGGTCAGTCCTTTAGGAGTCTATCATAATAAACTGACATTCCATCAATTGTTAATATCTTCATCTTTAATAAGTCGAATTAGTTGAACAATGTGGTCTTTGCGTGTATAACGTAGGAAAGGCTAATATTTGATTAGCCCCCGAGGCCCTTAGGATAGGTCTTTTAGGTTAGGTTCTTGATCGAAACTCCTAGAAAATCCCTAAACATCTAGATAACATAAAACACAAAAACATTCAAATATCAGAAAACAAAAAAACATTTGAAAATTGGAAATCCAAAAACATTAGAAAACATTCAAAAGACCTAAACATCATCAAATAATGGAAAGCCAAAACATCCACATAAGCTTTCAAAAAAGACCAAAAACAACCTCAAAACATTTTAAAATACCAAAAAACATTGAAATATTCCAAAAAAATCCAAATCCATTCATCCCATTTCACTTTCACTTGCAATAACCCTCCATCCATAATAAATCAAGCGTCACCTTCAACCTTTGGAAAAATGAATAGAAAGAATTACGATAGGATTATTAGTTATTGTATGGCTCGAAAGAAAAATATCTGCGGGAATACAACAACGTATTGGACCTGAATACGCTGCGGGAATACAACAACGTATTGGACCTGAATACGCCGGTCCTTTGGGAATTATTCAAGCTTTGACAGATGGAATCAAACTACTGCTAAAAGAGGATATTATTCCATCTAGGGGGGATATTTGGTTATTTAGTATTGGACCAGCGGTAGTGGTCATACCTATTTTTTTAGGCTATTTAGTAGTTCCCTTTGGTCGCCACATTGTTTTAATTGATCTTAGTATAGGCGTTTTTTTTTGGATTGCCATTTCAAGTATTGCTCCCCTTGGACTGCTTATAGCAGGATATGGATCAAATAATAAATATTCTTTTTCAGGTGGTCTCCGAGCTGCTGCTCAAGCTATTAGTTACGAAATTCCTTTAGCTTTATGCGTGTTATCTATATCTCTACGTGTGATTCGTTGGAATATGAGATTTATTTTTCCCCATTACTCGTGTGGATAAGACCTATATTATACAGTA
This sequence comes from Sequoia sempervirens, assembly GCA_007258455.2. Taxonomy (NCBI): domain Eukaryota; kingdom Viridiplantae; phylum Streptophyta; class Pinopsida; order Cupressales; family Cupressaceae; genus Sequoia; species Sequoia sempervirens. The sequence continues at coordinate 121,292 of VDFB02111931.1, read as the reverse complement.
TATAACTTCGGTCATAGGGGTCAATTTCCGGTCGCATGGCTTCATAATAATTTTGTAAAGCTTCCGCGTATTCCCCTTCGGATTGAGCTGACATTCGTTACGGTCGTTCATTCAATTGAAATGATCTCCGCTTCAAAACCGTACATGAGAATTTCACCTCATACGGCTCCTCCTTTTTTTACAGAATAAGGGGAATAATCCCTTTAATTGACAAAAAAAAGGATTTTCCTATATTAATGAATTAACAGGAACTAGTGTATTTCCGATGAATCTCTAGCCATCCTTCTTGCAAAGATTTTTTTCTAAATACCAAGTATTTTAACTTAGCACTACAAACATAACCTCTAACAATTTCTTTGTTCTTAACGCACTGTATTTTACAGGGATTATTCACTTCAACAGTCTCCGATGGTTCTAGCGGTATCCGAAGTACAAACGAGATGGATGTTTGTTGCCTCAACCATTCTAACTAGACCTTCATAAAAAGGTCATGTGTATTATAACGAAGCATTTGTGTTGTCGATTTTAACGCGTAGTGCTTTTTCCCCTATGCGTACCTATCATATAGGTTTGGCCATTAACATCTATGTAATAGGTATAACCTTTCGCTTGATACTAGAATCTCAGAAGATCAAAGCATCTAAGGCTGCATAAATCGGGGATACACGACAGAAAGAATTGTTCTATTTCTAAAACTCACCTTCACTAAGCGTAAGTTTTCTTTAACTTAACTTAATAAATATCCCGCCATTCCACGATAACGAGAAAAAGCAGAAAGAAAAAAATATCAAATCACACCATCTCTGTAATAGGTAAATGCCTTTTTTTCCCCTGAAGCCATTGGGATTATTTGCAATAATATATCCGCTACAATTGTGAAAGTCTTGTCGATAAAATTGTCATTTCTCTGAGATCTAGGCATAGTCAATTATAAATTTGATAATTTTTTTCATTCCCCCTACGGAAATGATTCCATGAACAAAATGATTTTCCAATGTACAATAGCATAATAAATGGATTTCCTTACGATCGTAAATGAAATATGTGAACATTCCAATTTTCTCTGAATAAAGAGAAATTGGAAATATTTGAAATAAATCTTCATTCAATTTATTGATGAACTAATCAAAAAAATTGTCTAAAATGTTTCTCTATATTCTGCGAACTCAATAAGTCTCGCACTCGTATGCTCGTGATCCCAACGAGCAAACGAGTAAGTGAAAAGATCATTGCATGCATAATGAGAACGAAATGATTGTGCGTGCATACCCATTATAACACATATAATATATTGAGTATATAAAAATATAGTCATTATTAATTAATTTGTACCATTAATTCTTACCGAAGAATTATTCATAATATATATATATATATGATCATTATGGATCAGTAGATCCGGCTCAATTTCACAATTGGATCGTGCAATATAAACCCGAATAAGATAAAATAAAATCATCGGATCAGATTGATAAAAAGAAAAATCTCTTGAAATAAGAAGAAAAGAAGAAGTATGGTAAAATACTCTTTTGTCTTTATGCCAGATTTCCAAAATACTTTACTTATGCAAAAGGAAGTAAGTCTTTTCATTTTTTCGATTCAAATGAAGAGATCGCGTAGGAAAGATGGCTGAGCGGTTCAAGGCGTAGCATTGGAACTGCTATGTAGGCTTCTGTTTACCGAGGGTTCGAATCCCTCTCTTTCCGTATATTCGTCTTATTCTTTTTTGCATCGTTTTCTCATGGATCTAAACCCACTAGGATGATTTTATCCTCCCACAATCTCCTTCTATTCCGAATGAATATCGGTATGGCAAAGGAAAATAATAGTTGAAAAAAAAAGAAATTATCAATCAATGTGTTATTGACAATAACATTGTTATGTAACATACAGAGGGACAGATGTGGAGAAATCCTTTAGTTTCATTCTCCATTTAAACTCGACGGGAATAGTATTCTACGACCAATAATTCATTAATCTTCAAACCGATCCGGCTATTATCTATTATTTTGTGAACTAATCCACTATATTGTGATTTTTTTTTTATAAGCTTTAAATGGGGTGGCACCCTCATTTTATCCTTCTTGAAATTATCTATATTTTTATTAATTATATTTCTCAATCTTTGTTTATCTTTTATAGAGATAAAATCTTGGGGTTTGCAACGATAACTTGGTATATCTACTATACGATCATTGACCAGGATATGCCTATGGTTGACTAATTGTCTGGCTTCAGGAATGCTAAGCGCCATACCCAATCGAAAAAGGATATTATCCAAACGCATTTCAAGTAATTGCAATAGAACCTGACCCGTTGATCCCTTGGCTCTTTTAGCAATACGAACATATTGAAGTAATTGGCGCTCTGCAAGTCCGTAATGAAAACGTAATCTTTGTTTTTCTTTTAGACGGACAGGATATTTAGAAGGTTTAGGAGGTTTAGAATGTTTTTTTTTACTAGGCTGTTCACTTCTGTTGGGTGTTTTCTTACTTAGTCCTGGTAAAATTTTGAGACGATTTATTATTTTTAAACGAGGTCCGCGATAACGGGACATAAAAAACTCCTTATTTCAAGAAATGAACAAATAATGTTGGAAAGAGGAATAATATAAACAGTACGAATATTGGAATGATTTTCTCTAGAAATAGAGAAACAAATTATTTTCAATTTTGTTTAGATCGTCGAGAGAAAAAAAGAAATGTTTCAATCATTCATTTCGTTTCTAGTTGAAACGGATCATGCCACGACAGACCCGGCGGACCGACGATCAGAAAAGGAAGAGTCTTTTCCCTATTTCATAGATTTTAACAATCTATGGTTGATAATGGAAGAAATGAAACGAATAAAAACGAGCCAGCTATCGGGATCGAACCGATGACCATCGCATTACAAGTGCGACGCTCTAACCTCTGAGCTAAGCAGGCTCATATGCATGCAGTATGCAATCGTATACTTATTGGCGTGAAATTAAAAGATCTCTTCGAAATCGCTAGAATTATAGCGAATCGAATTATAATATGCAATTCAGATTACAATAAAACATTGCTTCAATTTCTATTAATTGATTAAAATAAAACAACACCAATGGGGCGTGGCCAAGCGGTAAGGCAGCAGGTTTTGGTCCTGTTATTGCGAAGGTTCGAATCCTTCCGTCCCAGGTGGAACAGTATTATTTCGAAAAATCGGAAAAAAAATAAGAAGAAAAAAATTCTTTTTGATTTCTCATCCTTTCGTAGACTATACTTATAGAACGGAAATATGATTTCAATAAGATCTAAATAGAGAAAGGGATATTTTTGTGGTGTAGGATGGGAATACAGATCAAATTAAGATAGAGATAAAGTCTAATTTATGAAATTAGCCTATTGGATGTATGCTGGTCCTGCTCATATTTATCATTGCAAGAGCCCTTTATCGGGCTTGAACCGATGACTTACGCCTTACCATGGTGTTACTCTACCCCTGAGTTAAAAGGGCTTTCTTTTGGTCATGAAATGACCAATGAATAAGTCTACTACATATTCGATAGATATGTATAATATAATATATTATGGGGTCTAAATATAAAATAGAATATATAACTCTATTCAATATAGTTATATTGTCGATCCTGACAACACAAGAAGAATATGAAATAATGAATATGAAGAAAGATTCTTTTTATTGACAAATTCCTAGGGATTTGAATATTATGATAATAAGTAGGCCCCTATCGTCTAGTGGCCCAGGACATCTCTCTTTCAAGGAGGCAACGGGGATTCGATTTCCCCTAGGGGTACTAGGCTAGGAAAGTAATTATAATACCTAATTAGGTATTATAATTACTTCCCATTTTTTTTCTGGGTCGATGCCCGAGTGGCTAATGGGGACGGACTGTAAATTCGTTGGCAATATGCCTACGCTGGTTCAAATCCAGCTCGGCCCAATACCAAATTGATCTATAGATTGATATAGATATCAATCAATGATATTGGTAAAAAGGTAATTGGTTTTTGAATATCCTATACCCTATATAGAAAGAATCGGAACGAACAGAGACTTTCGGAAGATTTGAAAGAGAAAAGTTTTACAATATGTTTTATCGACCCGGCACAGTTGAATTACTATGACTAATTAGTCAATAAACTCTACCTAGTGGGATTGTAGTTCAATTGGTTAGAGTACCGCCCTGTCAAGACGGAAGTTGCGGGTTCGAGCCCCGTCAGTCCCGATCCAATAAATTGAACAATTCTTTGAGCGATCCCCGCCCCAAAGAAAAGCAAAAAAAGGAAAAGAGAATAGACTAGAATAGATTTACTAGGGATTATGTAGATCTATCTGGATCTACATAATTAACCAAATCTATAATGGTTATTTTTGTCGACATGATAGATCTGCAATCCTCTTTTATCCTTGAGAGTTAAAAAGGGTATCGTAGGAAGATAGATCTTTGTTAGCAAGAATAAGACAGGGGTGCCCGGAAATAAAATATTTCAAATGTGCTAGTTCCCCAGAAACGAAAATAAGGGTTTTTAATGATTGTGTCAAAATCTAATGTCTAGACCATAGGTAAAAAATTCAGTGGAGTTTGTATCAACGGCTTATCAAACACCTCATCCTAATCAAACCATCTGATCTACATGTCCTAGGATGTATCATTCCTGTGATGGGCATCAATATTGAAAATCACCTTAGCTAAATTAAACTGGCAAGAGGTATAGATAACACTAACTGTTTGTCTTTGATCTTTTCTTATGATTTATCTTATTGACCCATTTCAAGGACCTCTCAATGATGTCTCAATGATTTAGAGAGAAAGGAATGGGGCATCGATTATTATCTTTCATTTGTTGTGCTTCTGGGTATTCTTGTAAAATAATCTTGGTGCATACTTGCTTAGTTGTGTGTAGGGAAGTCATTTAGGGTAGATTTTTGACTATTGTGTATGCTTTGGTCCAATATATTCTAAGCTTCTGGCTTATATTCCAATGAGCTTTTCGTATGTCAAGGTGTGAACAAGAACTATCCTATCTATTTGCAGAGTCAAAGTCCATTACACTAGATACAACACCATCTTGGTTATCAATACCTTGATGCATCGTGTCTATGTGTTATGTCAAACAATAAGGAATGAAGGAAAATCCCAATCCCAAGATATGAGAAAATTATCATCATCATGCATTTCTCATCACCATCTCTCATAAAGTCTCAGTGGATCATAGACTTGATGGATCTTTTGAATCAATCATCAAAATCAATGGTCAATCATCTTGTTTCTTTTATCTTCTCTCCACACTAACCTGGTATCATGATAGTCAACAAAAATATCATCAATTCATCCATCTTGCATCCATAAATCATCATCATGCATACATCTCGCATAATCATAGCATATCATAAAACATGCATCCTGCATCATCGTTATCATTTAAGTTGTGAATGAATAATATAGATTTGTTATTCTAGGCATCTTAAATCATTACACACATATCATGAGCATACATCACATTATCATATCATGAGCATGAAAATTTGCAACATCCATCCTTACATCCATATGCGTACATCATCATCTCATAAACTTGCATAGAAAAATACACAAAAAGAAATGCATCCATATCATTCGCATATGCATCACATAAGCATGTCATATCATCCATCCCATGGAATATCATGAAAAAGATACTAAAAAAGAATATAACGTTGCATCTAATTCCATATCATTACATCTCGTATCATCACATATACCATCACATATCACATAAGCATAAATGAAAGAATTGCATCCATACAAGCATGTCACATCATCAAAATCAAATGCATCCATACATTCATAAGCTTGAAATAAAATGAATGCAACACATCATATTGAATCCATATCATATATATATCAAAAAAATTGTGACTGTCATAATACAATATCTGAGTCAGTGTATGTATATTGATCAAAAGTACAATATCCATGAGGCTATCAAAAAGGAGCCCATGAATGTATCTCTATATAAAGAATCGAGCAATAATCAAAAAGTGTTTGTACAAGCAAGCTAGCCCTGATGGTTGCTCCCCTCACCAAATGTGTCCAACGACGGGCATGTATGCAACGTACCACAAACCAATCTCTCCCAAGTGCTCCAATCACAACTTAGACAAATCGACAAGTCTAGAAAAAATTGTGGGCTGGTGCTCGCAGGACATCAAAGATGAGATAACCTCTTGCACCCACGAAGCACACAACGTCAAAATTTGAAAAAGTTGGCTAAGTTTGGAGTTTTTATCCCCCGAAATGACAATAGCGTCACTATTTATGATAGCGTCACTATAATTCAAATCCCTATCTCTTTAGTTGAAAAATGCATCAATTGTATCGACCAGGTAGTGTTCGGATATACAACAAAAGACATATTGACTATCTCTATCTCTTTAGTTGATAGCGTCACTATAATTCAAATCCCTCTCTTTAGTTGAAAAATGCATCAATTGTATCGGCCGAGTAGTGTTCGGAGGCTATATACAACAAAAGACATCTTGACTATCTCTATTAGATTTTCTAAGTGTTTTGAACAGGTGAAATGAAACTTTTAAACTAAGAGGCCACTAAACAAAGCAAGAAATTATTAAACTAGAAAGTGTGGAGATAATTAAACTAAGAAGAATGTAAATTGTTGAAGAGGAAATGCTTGTAAAGAAACTATGAAACATCTAACTAACGGATAAAAAACTTAACAATTAACATAAAACATCTTAACAAATTGAAACTAATAATGAAAGTAGGTGCTTTGAAACTTCAAATAACAGAACTAAAGATTACAGACTCAACTACGATCTATAGGATTAACTTAACAGAGCTCAACACATGAAAATAAACTTCAATCACGTTTATCATTTACAAAATGAAAACAACAAAATTAAAAATGATATACTTATCTATCTACCCTACAGTCCCTCAAGTGGCCAGCTCTCGAGTGCTTCTACGCTTAGCTTAGATCACATCAACTTAGTAACTTCAAGATTACTCCATTCAAGATGATTCCATTCACAATACTAATAACTTAAAATGAGACAAGAAAAACTTATTTTATTCATATTGAAAGTATAACTCAGAAACATGGTTCAAGAACGCATTATGATAGCATAATGATATCTCTCTATATCATTGCTTCTGGCGATTACATATTTATACAAAAACAACTAACAAAATCCTATAATTCAGATGGTAAAGATTACCACTGAAAAATTCTTTAACTGATTTTAATAAACTAACAGACTTAAGTCCATAACATAAAGTATTAAAGAGGCTTGAAGTGAGCCATAAATTCTTTTAACAGAAAATAACAGAAAGCTTCAAAAACTCGATCCACCATGAACTCCCTAAAATTATGACGCCTATTCTTTTGGTGCTTGTCTTCAACTGTATGGAAGTCTGTGTTGAATCCACTAGCTGAGCATGATGACCGATTGTGCATAATAGCCTATACAATACTTAGAAACTAAAACATTATGTTAGCGTGGGTTAGCTTATTTCAATTAATTTCAAGAAATAAAGATTATACATCTTTTCACAAAAAACAAACAATTACTAATTATGAAGACAATTAATTGGCAAGGTAAAGGTGAATAGAAGATATGAGGAATGAGGTTATTTTTACCTCATCATTTCACCCCTTCCTAAGCTGGAGTAGGTCATCCTGCTCTTTGTTGTGCTCCCTATCCTCCATTTCCCCTGTTTCTGCTCAGATCTTCAAACTTTGCACTAAGGTCATAATAATCATCTACTTCTGTGTCCAGATCCTCAGGTTCTCTCAGAAAACCATGATGAAGCTTAACCCTTGCTGTCCATCCTTCAAATTTTTTAAAGATTTGATCTATGTTGACATGTATTTTAGGAGGTGGTGAAAGAAGTAGAGGAGGTCTATATATCATGCCAATCCAATCAGTTTTTAATTGCAATAGGATACTAGCCAAGGCTTCTGCTTTTCTATAGGACCACCTAATGTAAAGAGGTGAAATTACCTCTCTTCTCCTAAGATGCATAGGAAGAGGAGTATATCTCTCTTCACATGCATGCCAAGCTCTCCCTATCAATTTTGGCCCCTGATCTTGAAAATGATCATAGACTAGCTGAGGTTTATTGTTTTATTTACTTTGTACAACCTCTTTAAGCTTAATGCTCAGGAACTGTGCTTTGAAAGCAAAAGGCTTCCTGTGGGGATACCTCATTTGCAGTCCAACAATTTTCTCTGCTTGTGAATATTCCCTTGTATGTTCCTGCCATTGAATTTGATTACACATGGTGGATAGAAATGACCTCAATTAAACTTCACCAACAAATAAATTGTCATAAAAAATTGTATATCTTTCCAAGTACAAATTATCAACAAAGAATTCACATAACAAATCCTGTTGATTAGGAGTTGACTCTACAAATATTTTGACAAATTCTTTGTCATCAGGTTCATGTGGCTAGTTGTAAATTCTGAGTAATTTCCATCTCAGGAGTTGCTCATTGAGAAACATAAAATATAGCCTGGATGGTCTTCTACAAGCTAACAATAATTCTCCTATTTGACAAGCATCTTGTTTAGCTCTATACACCCTGTCAAATGATTCTTTTAACATAACTAACTCCTTTTTCAACCTAGAATTTTCAAATTTTACCTCCCTTATAAAATAGTATCTTTCCTTCCATTTCATTAGTAATGGAGTTATACATACCTGGAACCATTCCATCACAGTTGGTTCAGTTTGTGTTCCCTTAGACTCCATTATAGGCTTGGTATCACTTTCCTACAAATCTTTTTCTAATTCAACAATTCTGCTCAAAGAGGCATTAAGTTCAGTTTTTTGTTTGTTCCTTTCTTCCTCAAAAGCAGTAAACATTTGCATAAAATTGTTGGTTAAACTGTTAATTTGTTCATCTTTTTCAAATATATCAATCACATACTTTTTGTCTTCATCATTCCTCTGCTGAATTTGAAATTGTAATTGTTCAATGATCTTGTCTTTCTGTTCCATTTGCATTTTCAAATTCACATTTTCTTGATCTCTTTTCCTTATAATTGTAGTATGTGCCTCAATTTCCTCTTGTTGTTGGCTGATTTGTTCCTCATTTCCTTGCAATTGGGATCTTAATTCAACAATTTATATTTTTAATTTTCTAATTCCACTCCCCTCTAGGCAGATTCCTCATCCCCTATATTAACAAAAAAAGGAAGATTAGGGATTTCCATATTATCATTAGTTACATTTTCCTCAGCACTAAGTACATTTCCTTTTTCAGACACATCAAGTGAACTTGGCTCAACAATTCAATCAATTAAGGGGGACAACCATCCCATAGGATCATCCTTAATATCATAATGTGGTGATTGTACCCTTTCCTCTTCTTGTCCTGTTGGAGATGGCATATTTTCCTCTTCAACCCTAGGAGATGGACTAGCATATTTCTCACTTCCTCTTATTTCCTCCTCACCAGGATGATTATCAGTTTCCAATTTTTGTGCTTTAGTCCTAGGCTTCTTATTTTTAGAGGTACTTACTGTATCATAAGCCACAATTTCAATAGACTCAATAGATAACCTTTTACTTCTCCATAAAGGAATATTTTTTTGTAAGGTTACTTTGGTTCGCCTCTTCTTCTTGCAAGGAGGCTCTTCTTCATCTCTGGAATGCACAATTTCTACATTTTCTGATTTCCTTGGGGTTTCTAACACATAAGGTAAAGTTTTCGGCACTTTGCCACTAGGAGTTGTTAAGGTCTACTGAGATTCAAGAGCACCTAAAGCTTCAGAGGAGGGTTCTCCTAAAGATTGAGATACTTGTTTGGATGACTCACCTTCCTCAAGAGGTCTTTAAGACTCCACAATCTCAAACTTTTGCAGAAATTTCTGCCATTTCTTTTCTGGTTTCTTGCGGAAATGGTATTTGCATATTAATTGTATGAGGCCATGGTGTTTGAGTGGCCCTGTTCCAATTTTATACTTTTCTATCATGCTAGTAACTGAGTCACATAAGAATGCTCGCAAATTAATCCTAGGAGAAGGGTCTTTGGCGCCATGATGAAAATGGGTAAGTAGACGAAAAGGGGGACCTACTACCATTGCTACTTGTCCTTCACAAGTAAAATATTTAATTATCTAGGCGACAACAGTTCTCCAGGGTTCTGGGATAGACATTCTTTGGAAACCTTTATTTTGTCCTCTAGTACTTATCATTATTAGAGGTTGAGGTTCTCCTTCTTTATGAAATAATTCTACCATTCTCTAATAAGTAATATTGGTAGTTTCAGTCAAATTAATACCTCTATTTTCTAGACCAAAAAGACGGGAAGTGATTTTAGGACTTACCCGGAAACGCTTGCCATGCACTAGAGTTTGTCCGTTTGCAAAATTCTCTACAAATTCCTTTACTAACTGCTCAATATGCCCCTCAAACATTTTTATAAATTCTATTCATCCAACTTTCTGAAACAAGCCTACAATGTTTCCCAATGCCAACAATTTATCCACTAAAGTTGGTTCAAACTTCTTTTTAGCTCCTCCCATTCTTTATTTCTCTTACTGCTCTGCTCAATTATGCAGAAATATTGTGGTGCTAAAGAAACTTGTTTAAACAATTGAATTGCAGATGGAAGAGAATATAATTTTGATACAACCAATGGAAGAGGAATTAATTGTCTTACTTGAGCTTTACTGTATGAACATGATGATTTTTCCTGGAGATTTGTGCAAATATTGTTGTACTTCAAGCAATCATGTGATGGCATAGTTTACTAAATTTTGAAAGGGAATGGGTCATGCTAATTAATTAATCTTTATTAAAAATAATTACCTAATTTAAGCAAAAATTGTACATACCTTATGTCTTATGATTAAATTGAACATCAGTTACCTTTTGCTGACATAACAGGATAGTTGCATGATTTGGCGAGGGTGGCAGTGAATTTATTATGACATGGATGTGACAACTAATTAATGATGATGTTTATTATGACAAAAAGGTTGTCATAATTTAATTTTTATTTATTATGAAAGGATATGATAATATAGGGCGAAATGGAAATGTAGGGCGTGGATTCCAAAATGATGACAAAATTTGAATAATGGGCATGTGTAGAACTTTGGAAAAATCAAAGTATTAAAAAAGGAAAAGAATTTACAAAAATCTGGGCATCGCGAAAAGATGTGGCCGGGGTGAAGGATGAAAAGTTCTGGAGGAAGCTGAAAAATGCACCTGGAGTGAAAAAGTGAAGTGGCAAAGTTCCGTAGCATTGCTGAGAGATGTTGTTGAAATGCAACAACGAAGTTTCTGGAGCATCATCAAAAGATGCAGTCGGAGTAGCAACCAAAAATTTTTGGAGCATCATCGCAAGATGCAATTGAAGCAGCAACCAAAAAAAGTTCTGGAGCATCGCTGAAAGATGCCATCAGAAGGATGAAACAACAAAATTCCAGAGCACCACTGAAAGATACAGCCAAAATGTAGCAAGAAAATTTCTGGAGCATCGTTGGAAGATGTAGCTAGAAAAAGGAAGAAAAGTATAGGACTTTGGACTTTGATTTTCTGAAACATCGTTGAGAGATGCACCAGAATGCATGAACAAAACAAGGAATGACACAAATAAGTTGTGTAAGTTTCAGAGCACAACAACAAACGAGCCAACAAGTTCCGTAGCACCATAGCAATTGAGCTAACAAGTTTTTGAGCACCGCAACAAGATGCGCCAGGATCTGTGTTTGATGAAAAATGAAGCCCTGCAAAATATAAACAAAATTTAACCAAGTCTAAACGATGAAGATTTTGAAAGAAATGCTCTGAAATAGAGTAAATTCATACACATGCTTTATTTATTTATTTATTTAATTTTATTTAGATGAAGTATCAAAAATATAAAAAAACTATATTGACTTTGCCATAACAGAGTCAATGCATTGTATTTCTCCTTGCATTTCTACCATTTTTGTGAATTCCTCTTTATTATTAGGTTTATGGTAGATGTGTAATCAATGTCTATTAACTAGGAGAGTTCGAGTATCACCATCAATGGGCTTGAGATGTACCACACCATTTGAAAATACCTCAGAAATTTCATATGGGCCGAGCTAATGAGTTCTGAGTTTACCCTGGTGATCTTTGTATCTAGAATTGAATAACAATGCCCAATCTCCATTATGGAACTCTCCTTCCTTGATATGCTTGTCATGCTAGACTTTGCGTTTTTGTTGCACTAGTTCAGTTTGATGGACGGCGTCCAAATGAAGTTCATCCAACTCACTAAGCTATAAGACTCTCTCTACCTGGGCTCGTTTAAGATCTAAACCTAACTCCATGGCTGTCCTAAGAGTTTGAAGTTTAAATTCAATGGGTAAGAGAGGTTTCTTCCCAAAAACTAACTCGTATGGATTAAAATCGGTAGTTTATTTCCACGTGGTGTTATAAGCCCAAACGACTTCTGGTAGTTTCCTAGCCCAGTCTTTCCTTCCCGACAAAACATTTTTTGTTAAAATGTTTTCTATCTCCCTATTAGTGACTTCCACCTGACCGTTTGCTTGAGGGTGGTAGGGTGAGGACTTCTTATGGCTTACTTGGAAATGATCGGTGAAGGCTAACAAAACCTTAGACATAAAATGGGGACCTTGATCCGTGACAATTGTCCTAGGGGCTCCAAATCTGAGGAAAATTTTGTTGTAAATGAAATCAACTACTTGTTCCTTCTTAGCAACTCATAGAGCTTGAACTTTTGCCCACTTAGTTAGATAGTTGGTACAAACTAGAATGTACTCTTTTCCTTGTGAAGGAGGGTCTATAGGACTGATAAAATCCAATCCTCATTTTTCAAATGGTTCAAGGACTACCTGAGGTTGCAGGGGAATTTCATTAGATGTAGTTGGTCTTCCTACCCTTTGGCATTCATCACATCAATGAATATATTTATTGATATCTATAGAGTCTAACTAAAGTGTTATAGACTTGGTGAAATTACACAATTTAGGGGTGTACTTAGTTGAATAATCCATTTGACATTGCAAGCTTACATTAAATTATCAACCAAGGTTTGTAAACTTATGATGGGTCTGCACTGTATATGCACCATGAGAAACTTCTAATCTATCATCATTGTGTGAAAGAATAACTAATTTCAATAACTTAAACAAAACACATTTAATACTGAAAAAGAAACCTTTCTGCATAGTAGTTGTTGCGGGTACCTTAAGCAATGGCTGTAGGTGACTAAAAATAATAAACTAAATTCTCTCCTATATTATCTTCTATATTCTATATTCTTTTGCTTAATTACATCCTCAAATATATAGACTAACAAACATCTAATATGTGTCCCATCATTCCTTCAAACAAGGAAAAGGATTATTCTTCAAATGACACAAATACAATGATTGGACAATAGAGTCCTATTACAACTTTTCATCTGGCTGATTGGAAAAGAGTTTGTTTAAACTCTTTTATGATCAATCTAATTTTTTGGAGATTTTTTGATGTGTATAAATATCTGGAAATCCATATCCAACTTATTTTCAAGTTAAAACTTGGAGTATAATAAATGGTGTAGGTTGGACTAAATCTCTGCCTTCTCAGTTGTCGCTTTTTACTTAGTCAACTTCTGTCATTTTGCACTCCTTTATTATTGTGTATCTCTTCAAAGGATTTCTGGGTTTTGTGATCCTACTTTCATCTTTCTAAATTAGTTTTAAAATTTGAATTTCATTAAGAAATGAGGGGGATATGCCTATTTTACTGAAACCTCATTTTTGACTTTTTCTGCATGCCCAACAATAGCTACATGTTGACAACTATTAACTTGGTTCTCTTCTTTTTGAACAACTGCATCAACAACTCATTCCTTCCATAACTGTAATCATTAATCCCACTCCTTGATACTAGGATATGAAATCAAGACCAACTTATTCATTCTAACTGAAAAGGAAGAAGAAACGTTCAGCTCGATAGCTTCCTACACTTTAGGCGGCTTGAACTCCATTGATCTCCTATTCTGCTACTTTGGTTCTTGCTACAAATGCTCCATTCTTGTTACCACATGCTAAGCTGCAGAGAGGTTAATCCACACAACATACAAATACTTGACATTTAATAATTATATCATTCACCATAATATATCATCATAATTTAGCATCAACTAACTAAAACATACAAATGTATATAAATCATCATTATTCATAATTAATGCTTCAGGGAATCAAGGTAAAGTTCATAAATATATTAGGAATGATATCATAACATCATGAACATGATTAAATCATAAGGAATGGTGAAATAAATTGGACAAATAATAAGCTCATCAATATCCCTATGCATAGAAGGCCATTAATATCCTGCACCTAAAATCTTATGGGATGTCCTCTTAGCATAATAGTCCACTCCAGAAGGATCATCATGGCAAGCTCTAAGGATATTATAGGTCTCATCTACAGTAACAAAATGTTGTAGAACCATATCAAGCCCACATTGAAATAGGATCCCATTAATCCATTTGAAAGGGGTACTTTCTCTAACAAGGCATTTCTTTTGTTTTGATGTAAAATCAAGTGGTACTTCTAAGGTGGCTAAGTAGTTGGAAATATCAGAAAACCAAGGAGTTTTCGTAGAGATGAAAAATATATTTTCATCTGGGAACTCATCATGTACCAGAGCACAATCATTGTCATCTTGTTTAATTCAGGATAAGAAATCTGTAACTACATTAAACTTTCCTGGTTTGTCAATAATTGTTATGTTGAATTCTTGAAGAAGCAACAACCACTTGATTATCCTACCACTCACTACAGGTTTTTTCATGAGGTATTTAATGGATGAGTGATCTATGTACACCATTACTTTGTATCCTATGATGTAGTGCCAAAATTTCTTAATTACATGTACTACAACTGATAATTTTTTTTTTTTTTTTTTTTTTCCGTTGTGGTATAATTCCTTTCTATTGGAGTCAAATTCTTACTAATGAAATATATAGCATATAATTTCCCCCATTCTCATCTTCTTGTCCTAATACTGCTCCAATAGCATCATCAGATGCATCAGCATAAATATGGAATGAAAGGTTCCAATTAGGTCCATGAAGGACAAGAGCAGAGATGCATTTTTCCTTAATGATTTCAAATGATGATTGACACTCAGGTGTCCAGATAAGCTCTACATTCTTTTGGAGAAGAGAAAACATAGGGGCTGCAATCTTGTTGAAGTTTTCTATAAATCTTCGATAGTATCCAACATGCCCTAAGAAACTTCTAACATCAGTTTGGTTTTTTGGGGTCACAAGTTGTTATATCACTTCGATTTTCTTAGGATCGACTTTTATCCCTTCAATTGAAATATGGTGTCCCAACACTATTCCTTGTTCTACCATTATCAGACATTTTTCGTGGCTTAGGGAAAAAATGATGATCCTCACATTGCTTCAACACTTTTTCTAGACTTTGGAGGGCTTCGTCAAAGGTTGAACCATACATAGTGGAGTCATCCATATAAACTTCCACACACTCATTCACCAAATCAGCAAATATGGCCAAGATAGCTCTCTAGAATGTTGCAAGAGCATTGCATAGCCCAAAAGGAAGAACTCGATATGCAAATGTTCCTTAGGGGTATAAAGTAAAAGTCATTTTATCTTGGTCTTCTACTGCTACCTGTATTTGGTTGTATCCACTGAATCCGTCCAGAAATGAGAAATATTTTCTCCTAGCCAAGTTGTCCAAAACCTGGTCTACAAATGGTAGGGGAAAGTAATCTCTGTGTGTCACTTTGTTAAGTTCCCTATAGTCTACGCACACTCTCCACTTCCCATTTTTATTTGGAACCACAACGAAAGGTGAAACCCATTTGCTGTCAGAAATGGGATAAATAAACCCCACTTGTAGGATTTTCTTAATTTTAGTCTTCATGATATCTTTCAAGGTAGGATTAAGTCTTCGTTGTGGTTGGTGAACAGGTCGAACATCCTCGGTATAGATATGACATGAGTACATACACTTGGGTGTATTCCTCTCATATCTATGTATTCCTAAGTAAAAGCTTTAGATCTATTTACCAGGATATCAAACAATTTGTGTTCTTTCGACTCGGTCAACCAATTGTTAATGTTCAAAGTTTTTACTGGCAACAACATAATGGTTTTAACACCCAGATGGTTGGATGTGATAGTGTACATTGGTCTTGTTAAAGTGATAAGGGGACAACTATGAGGTATGGTTCTGTGAAGTCTAGCAATGTCCTCAAAGAAATGATCCATTTTTAGAATTATATTTTCCAAAGGACAAGGTAATCTCATGAAACTGGCATTATCAAATTCAGTGTGGTCTATGTTGATTGGTTGTCCTAGAATCTCTTCTATGTCCAACATCTCTTCATCACTCGAATCCATGGTAATATTTTCCATGTTATTTTCCAATTCATCCTCTAATTATTCACCATACTATTTGATGACTACCATGGCCAGTGAAGCTAAATGAAGGGACCTTCTGGTTCATCAACCCATATTATATTATATTCAGCAGGCTTGGCAGGAGGATACAAGAATAAATGTTTTCTATTAGGACCATGTGAAATGGTCATTCCTCCATCTCTGCAGTCAATTTTGGCTGCAACAGTAGCCAACCATGGTCTTCCTAGAATTATTGGATAACTGTATTTGGGTGTAAGAGACTGAATTATTTGAAAGTCCATTGGACATTCCCATCGATCAACCTTAACAAGAATGTTTTCGATGACACCCTTGGGAATGGCTATGGATTGGTTTTCCATTTGCAAGATTGTAGTTGTGGGACATAAATCAGTAAGCCCTAGATTTTCCATTACATCAACAATCATTACATCAATTGTTTCTCCCAGGTCCACAAGTGTGTTAGGTATTGCTACCTCATTGATTGTTACTGTTATAAGTGGACTACCTGGGTCATCATATTTCAGAGCAGTGGTCTTTCCAGCCAAAAATTTAGCTAGGTAACCATTTATGTGAATGGTATTTATCCATTTTTGTTTCCTCCCTGGAGTTTTGATACACAACTGTTTGATTAGTTGGTTCAACTCAAGAATCTCCTTAATTGCTTGTAGCAAAGGAACCTCAATCTGCAACTGTTTTATTTCTTGTATCAACGCAGTTTTGGTGGACGAGGACATTTTCAGAGGATTTTTCAAGATGGTTGGTTTTAGATGCTCCAGAAAAGGAGCTTGATTTTTCTCTTTAGGAGTGGAGTCCTTCAAAGGATTAGTTGGAGACTAACTCCCCTCCTCTTGAGGTAGGTTGAAAGCTCCAGCTGGAGATGGCAGGAAGGTCTTGTCTTGGGTACTTTCTGGGGCTTGCTCTAGAGATGTGGAAGTTGTTTTAGCCACATTAGTATCCTCCTTAATAGGCTTTTCCAAGATTTCAACAATAGTAGGTTGCATAAGTGTTTTTCCAGATCTTATTTGCAAATTTACACAATGTATAGTGTTAAGTCTAGTAACATTGTCCTGTTTTGTTGAATACACTGGACTATTCTGATGATTGTTCTTTGGATTTAGAATAGGCTGTGCCGAAAGTTGTGTTTGGTTAACTTGCTCATTTTGCTAAGTGTTCTGGGAGCTGGTAAAAGATTCTGCTGTTGATTAGGCATTCTTTTGGGACCAGTATAAAACCGATTTCGAGGCTGATTCCATTGAGGAGCAAGATTTTGAGGATACCACTGTTGTTGAGTCTGGTTGGGCCATTGAGGGTTTCCTAGGACTCATTTTCCCATTTAGGTGGTCCTCAAGGATAAGTTCCCCAATTAGGTGGTGCTTGAGGTGGTTCCTGAGGTCAAGGTGTTTCCCATTGATAGTTATTCTAGTTGTTTTGAGGTCTCCAAGAAGGGTTTGAATTTTGGACATAAGAAAAATTCCCTCCAGTTCTTTGATTTACAAATTTGATCTCTTCCTCAATCGGGGATGTTCTTTTCTTAGGATTCGTGATGGAATTCAAAATATTACACTGGTCAATGGGATGGTTTTTCTCACAAACTTGACAAATGCCAATTTTGTCAATTTTGTCTAAAGGGCATTCCCTTAACAGATGTTTGTTTCGATACCTAGAGCAGTAAATGGATAGCGTCTCAGGATTTCATGTTTTAGCATGTATTCCATCTAATGTGGTGTTTAATTGGACAAGAATGTCAATCTTAAGATTGGCTATCTCCTCACACAATTTTCCTATTTCATTGGAACCTTTAAAAAGAGTAGACTTTTGGATACCTCCTCGAGTATGAGAGAAATTCTGACATAATTCAATGATATCATCGAGTCCCAGTTGGGACACATCTCCTTTTCCCATTAAATCTAGGCTCCTTCGAGCATCTTCATCAAGACCTTTGAGAAATATGATGTTCTGAATCTCCATAATTATGGCTTCTCTGCCACATTGTTTAGATAAGAAGATAAACCTATCTAGGTAATCTTCTGGGATTTCGTCTTCATTTTTCCTTAGTTTGAACAACTCTTCTTTCCTATTGCTGACCCTATAGTAACTATGGTATTTATCCAGAAAGGAAAAATCCATGTCATCCTAGGAGGTTATCGACATGGAAGCTAATCTCATGAACTAGTGCATTGTTGCATCTTTCAAAGTGGAGGGAAAAAGATTTAGTTTATGGTTATCATTCTTGTAGTCTTATGTCTGACACAATACTTTAAATTGAAATAGAAACTGATCAGGGTCTTCAGAAGACAAACCTCGAAAGGTTGGCAAGAAGGTTGGTGAGATATTTTTCATAGTCGTCTCATCATCTGTATCGATAACAATAGGCAAGGTGAATGTGCGTGGGGGTGGAGGGTTAGCGACATTTATACAGTCACCCATGATGTTGAGGGGAATTCATTCCTCTTCAAAAGTTCACTCAAATGGGTGAGGTTCTGGGGTTTGCAAAGGAATACGCTCCTCTACAACTATGTGTTCTCTTTCTGGGGTATGGAGGGAGGTCTCAGGTTGATCCTACTCGATCAATTATTTAGTAAGTTATTGAGATGAGACTTCTTCCTCCCTACTTGTGGTTGGTACATCGTTTGGGGGTGTTTTTGGTATGAATCTTCTGTGGGGACCTCGTTTCCTAACCATGTAGAAAAGGAAGCCATAGGACTATTTTTGTTCCTGAAAGAGGTATTCAAGGTATCTCCTACTAACACTAGAAAATGAAGGTCCCCATAAATGGTGCCAAAAAGTGATAGGCTGTCATTAGGTCCTATCTCTTTAGTTGAAAAATGCATCAATTGTATCGATCGGGTAGTGTTCGGAGGCTATATGCAATAGAAAACATATTGACTATCTCTCTCATATTTTCTAACTGTGTTTGGAACAACTGAAATGAAAATTTTAAATTAAGAGGCCATTAAACTAGAAAGCAGGAAATTATTAATCTAAAAAGCATAACAATTAAACTAGAAAGCATGGAGATAATTAAACTAAGAAGCATGTAAATTGTTGAAGAGGAAATGCTTGTAAAGAAACTATGAAACATCTAACTAACAACGGATAAAAAACTTAAAAATTAAGAGAAAACAACTTAACAACTTGAAACTAACAATGACAGTAGGTTTTTTGAAACTTCAGATAACAGAACGAAAAATTATATAGTCAACTATGAACTACAAGATTAACTTAACAGAGCTCAACACATGAAAATAAACTTCACTCACGTTTATCATCTATAAAATGAAAACAACAGAATTAAAAATGAGATACTTATCTATCTACTCTACAGTCGCTCAAGTGGCTAGCTCTTGGGTGCTTCTACGCTTAGCTCAGATCACATCAACTTTGTAACTTCAATATTACTCCATTCAAGATGATTCCATTCACAATACTAATAACTCAAAATGAGACGGGAAAAACTTATTTTATTCATATTGAAAGTATAACTTAGAAACATGGTTCAAGAATGCATTATAACAACATAGCAATATCTCTCTATATCATTGATTATGATGGTTACTGATGAGGGTGCTGCCCGAGACTTAGAAAATAACTCACAAATAAGAGAATAATTTTATTATTCAGAAAATGGAGCTTCTTACATACAGAGGATCTCAAATCCCCAAGTTCTACAACACATGCAAGTTACAGAAAGCTATAGAATAACCCTTTCGCAATATGCG